>PVKV010002923.1:89779-123854 GCA_004027835.1 Alouatta palliata
ATGCTCCCCTCCTTGTGTCCATGTGTTCTCATTGTTCAACACTCGCCTATGAGTGAGAATATGCTGTGTTTGATTTTCTGTTCTTGTGTCAGTTTGCTGAGAACGATGGTTTTCTTATTTGTAAGTGAGGGACAATAATAGTATCAACCTCATGGGAT
The DNA here is from genome assembly GCA_004027835.1 of Alouatta palliata. Lineage (NCBI taxonomy): Eukaryota > Metazoa > Chordata > Mammalia > Primates > Atelidae > Alouatta > Alouatta palliata. The sequence continues at coordinate 89,938 of PVKV010002923.1, forward strand.
TGTTGTAGGGGTTGAGATAATACATATCACCATATAGACAGAGAATTCAGAGGGGTTAACTGATGCCTAGACTTAGGAAGTCCTAAACATAAGTGGTGGTGAGGGCAGTGGGTAATGCAGCTGTTGTACCACTCACCCAGAGAAGTTACTGTGTGTTTGAGAACTCAGTTCCAACAGGAGCAAGTCCACGCTGAGCCACGGTTCATTTAGCAAACATGTTTCAAGCACCCGCCAAAGCCAGGAACTTTACTAGACCCAAGGGAATGATGAACAGCAAACACCCGTGCCCACTTGGTGGTCATGGCACTAAAGGGTGGTCAGGCTGGGTGTGGTGGCTCACACCTGTAATCCCAACACTTTGGGAGGCCAAGACAGGAAGATTGCTTGAGCCCTGTCTCAAAAGGAGCCCAGGGGTTTGAGACCAACTTGAACTCCTGGCAACTCAAACTATGGGGCATCATAGGGAATCCTGTCTCTTTAAAAAAAAAATAGCCAAGTGTGGTTGCTGTGGTCTCAGCAACTCAGGAGGCTGAGGTGGGAGGATCACTGGAGCCCAGGAGGCTGTGGCTGCTCAGTGAGCTGTGGTCATGCTACTACACTCCAGCCTGGGCAACAGAGTTGAGACCGTGGAGAGAGAGATGGATGGATGGATGGATGGATGTGAGAAAGGCCTGGGAAACAGTGTGGGGAAAGGCAGGAATGGTGGTAAGAGACAGCTCTGAAGTTAAAAATAGCCCAAATGTCCTTAACTGATGAAAAAATTGAACAGAATGTTGTATATCCATACTATGGACTATTCAGCTACAGAAGGAATGAACCGCTGATAAATGTTATGACATGGATAAACCTTAAAAACATGCTAAGTAAAAGAAGCCAGTCACCAAATATCACGTATCTTAATGGTTCCGGATATATGTAGTGCCTAGAACTGGCAAATCTGCAGAGCTAGAAAGTAGAAAATGGGTGCCCTTCATGGGGAGTGACTGCGAATGGGCGTGGTGTTTCCTTTGGGGATGATGAAAATATTCCAAAGCAAATTGCAGGGATAGTTGCACAACTCTGAATATACTAAAAGACATTGAATCGTGTACCTTAAATGAGTGAATTGTGTGGTGTGTGAATTACAGCTCAATAAAAGCTTTCAAAAAACCAGTACAACACCAGCAGTTTGGGAGACCAAGGTGGGAGGATCACGTGGGCCCAGGAGTTAGAGACCAGCCGGGGCAACATACAGAGACCCAATCTCTACTTACCTACTTACCTGCAGAAAGAAAAAGAGAGAGAAAGAGAGAGAGAGAGAGAGAGAGAGAAAGAGGAAAGAGAAAGAAAGAAAGATTCAGCCAGGCATGGTGGCATACACCTATGGTCCCGGCTACTCAGTAGGTTGAGGAGCGAGGATCACTTAAGCCCAGGAAGTTAAGGCTGCAGTGAGCTGAGATTGTGCCACTGCACTCCAGCCTGGGTGACAGAGCAAGACCCTGTCTCAAAAGGAACAACCAACCAACCCACTAGCACTGTGTGGGCAGGCAACCCAAAGTCATCTTGATGTGGCTGTGGCATGAACAGAAGAAATGGCAAAGACAAGGTTGGGGGTCAGTTGAATGCGCCCTTAAAAGGAGCATTAGCTTGTCATGAAAGGAAGCCATTGAGGGCTGAGTGATGTGTGGTCACCCAGTCATTCCTCTGAGAGACTGAATGTATTGACACCTGTGTAGACGGGAATGACAGATACTGGGAACTGGTGAAAGAGAGGAGGTTAGCAGGCCCGTTACAGGGCAATGTCAAGAGTCCAGGTAAGAGAGAAGGAACCAAGGAGGAGAAGTACAGGCACTTGCAAACCATGTAAGAAGTAAAAAGGCCTAAATATGAGCGGTTGATGAGGAGAGGACAAAGCATGACTCCCTGAATTCTAGCGTAGGTGAAGGGGCGTGTGCTAACACCAACAAGGATAGAACAGGAACAATGAAAAACACAGTTCTTAACGGCCCCGGACACTGTAGCGAGAGCCGCTTCGGTGAGATACAGAAGCCGCATACATCTTGCTTGAAGAGAACTGGAACAGTCGGGCAGTTTCTGTACCTGTTCCGCTTACAGTGTGTACGGTCAACGTTTCGGCATTGCAGAAAGGCATGTCATGTGGGTCACTTAAGTACTATGACCTGAGCCATCTACATTGTATCTACTTTACTTTCCTCTCTCTGGAGCATTGTTTCCAAGCTCTATAGTGAGACCTATTTTTTTTTTTTCCAATAAAAAGCTAAATAGTGACTAGGAAAACTTAAGGAATATTGAGATTTCTCAGCCTTTCCAAGTACCAGAGCAATGTTTCCTTTTTCCTAACTTTATTGGAAATAAATTACTTAAAAAGAAATCTTATCACATATCCCATTGAAAAACTGGTAAAAATAGAGCCTATGTCAAAAGTCCTAGAAAATGGTTCCTCTGGTCACCACTGGGATAAACGCATGAATGTGCTCCCTGGGATAGATCCAGGTTCTGTGGAGCTGAAACAGATACAGTATGGAAGGGGGGGCCCTTTTTGAAAAAAGAATGTGAAATGGGGCCAGGCACGGTAGCTCACACCTGTAATCTCAATATTTTGGGAGACCGAGGCAGCTGGATCATGAGGTTAGGAGATTGAGACCCTCCTGGCCAACATGGTGAAACCCCATCTCCACTAAAAATACAAAAATTAGCTGGGTGTGGTGGCATGTACCTTAGTCCCAGCTACTGGGGAGACTGAGGCAGGAGAATCATTTGAACCCAGGAGGTGGAAGTTGCAGTGAGCTGAGATAGCGCCACTGCACTCCAGCCTGGCGACAGAGTGAGGAAAAGGAAAAGAATGTGAAATTGAGACCACATATTCAGATACAGGGCCTTGGAAGATCCCTGAAGCTTAAGCCTCATTAGCTTCATGGCAGATCTTCCTTTGATCTTGAGAATGATGGTGGCAGGGGTGATGGGCTGAGCATTAACACATTGAGCACTCATGGGCTGGGCATTGTTCCAAGTAGTTTTTATATATTAATCCTCGAAACAACCCAGGGCACAGTAGCAGAGGTACAGAGAAGTCATGCCCAAGCTCACACAGTGGGAAGCAGAGTTGTTAGAAGAGGGAAGAAGGGCAGTATGGAAAAGAACACTAAACTGCGAGCAGTGGCCTTTGTGAATGCCAGCTTGGCCACCCCTCTGTGGGGAACCTGGGGGAAAAACCACTTACCTTTGCATGTACGTCCTTGACTTCACCTGTCAAACAGGATGCATGTCATGACTCCTTCACTCTGTTGCGCTGAGGTGGAGAGAACGTGTGAAAGTACATTGTGAGGGTAAAGTGCTTAGAAACAGTATATTACATAGCTTTCTCTTCCACCTCAGTACTGTAGCTGAGGCTTAAACATTCATTTAATTTTGCTTACTTTTCATTTCACTTCTAATGTTTCTAATTTATTTTTGGACATGATTTTTGTTCTCAGGTTACTTGTCTGCAAGACTTTTTTGGTGATGACGATGTTTTTATTGCATGTGGACCAGAAAAATTCCGTTATGCCCAAGATGACTTTGTCCTGGATCATAGTGGTAAGGCAATTCTTCAGCTAATTCGTTGACCATCTTTGTAACCCCTGAAATGAAGGCTTGGGATTTAGCTTCTCAGTTGGTGCATGTTAAGGAGTCTGGCATGTTGAGGGAAGATGATGTTGGCAGTACTGCTTTTGAACCAGTGAAAATAAGGAATAACATGGAAGCATTTGCCTACTTATAAAAAAAAGAAAAAAAAAAGAAAAAGAGTAACCTAATGCCTAATTCAAGTAGTTTTCACTTTTAGCAATTCGGTTCCCTTTCTTAATGCATTGTTTTGCTGCTGAAATGTTCCATGCCTTTCTTTAGAATGGTGATTGGCTCTGCCACCCTAAATGCATGGATAGTGTTTAACATGAAACAGTTGTTCATTTTTTCTGATGTATATGCATAAGGAAATTTAGATTAAAAAGAAATAGATTAAAGGCTAATAATTGTTCATGGTGATTATCTGAGGTGTCTTTTAAGCTCATTGGGGTTTTCTGGTAGCAACTTTTTTTTTTTTAATTGAGATAGGGTCTCCTTTTGTCTCCTGTCCTGGAGTGCAGTGGCGCGATCATAGCTCACTGCAGCCTCTACTGTGCTCCTGAACTCAAGTAATCCTCCTTCCCCAGCTTCCTGAGTAGCTGAGACTAAAGGCATAAACCACCATGCTGGGGTAATTTTTAAATTTTTTTGTAGAGATAGGGTCTTCCTATGTTGCCCAGGCTGGTCTTGAACTCCTGGCCTCAAGTGATATTCCCACCTCAGCCTCCCAAAGTTCTGGGATTACAGGCCTGAGGCACTTTCACTCAGCTAGAAACTTAAAAAAAATACTATATATATATATAGAGAGAGAGTCATGTACTGTGTAAGGATACTTCCTTTGTTCCGTGATGGACTGCATGTATGATTGTAGTCCCATGAGGATTTTTACCATGCATTCTCTATATTTAGATGCACATACCCTTACCATTGTGTTATGGTTACATACAGTATTTGGTACATAATATGCTATACAGGTTTGTAGCCTAGGAGCAATAGACTATACCATATTGTCTGGGTGAGTAGTAGGCTACCCCATCTAGATTTGTGTAAGTATACTCCATAATATTCACACAACAAATAAATTGCCTAATAATGCATTTCTTGAATGTATCCTCATCATTAAGTGACATACAACTATATTTAGAAACAACGCTATTTCATGAGTGAGATGAAAAAATCCTCTTTTCCTGACTGTGGCCAATATATAGAATTTTCGAGTAGTATTTGTCTATAATAATCTCAATTATTTCATATGTTATTGGTTTTGGGAATATTGTTTTACTCTATTGTCTTAAATTACTTTAAACCTATTACAGTAGTAGTGATTGTTACAGCTGATAGTTAAGTCAGCTTCCTCTTTAAATGAAGTAAAATCATTACACACATCACATTTCAGAGGAGAGGGATCTTAGAGATATGGTCCACCTCTTTAATTTTATAAATGAGGAAAGTTGGCTTTAAAAAAAGTTAGGTAGACAGTAGACAGCTTCTAGTTGTAGTGTTTCTGAGAGTCCAGAATTGGAGAACTATCCTACCAAATAAATACAGTGATACATAAGCTTTTTAAATTTTGCAAGGATACGTTCTGTGGTACCAAACATCCTTCTTGTTGCACCACTCATGAGCTTGGGGGGTCATTCATCTATTCTTTTTGTTTTTCTGTTTTGCTTTTCGTCTCTGCCAAATGTGACGGTTTCTATATTATATTCTGTTGGACTGGCCCTATTTCAGGCTGGTGATACCACTGGAAAGTCCTTAATTATAGATAATGTCCTGTTACGTTATCTGTGCTAATGCTCTCCCTGATTCCTGTGTGATTAAGGTTAAATAGGCATTTATATATCATCTGTATTTTACATATTTCTTAAATTTAGCTTTGGTTTCATATTTCTTTGATGTCAGTAGTAATCATTTTGAAAGTTGAGACACTGAAACTAAATATGTTCTAGGTTATAAAGTTAATATACATAACAACAACATATGTTGAGCCACTTACTATGTACAACATTGCACTCAGTGCTTCATGGGTATGTTGTACATTGATCTAAGCCACTTGGAACCTGGGTAGTTTTTGTTGATGGTTATCAGGGCCTGCACTGGTTAGAAGATGGCGAGAGCTATTGATTTCTTCCCTCTTATCTTGAGTTACTTAACCTTCTGCAAAGTAGAGATTAATAATGGCTATTTTACAAGGTTTCCTGAGCATTAAATGAATTAATACATGCCATGCAGTTGGGAGGTGCCTGTCACATAGTAATGTGTCTACTGCTATTGTTGTTGTTAACAATATTACACCAACACCATTATGTGGTAAAATTTTATGCTGATTTTACAATGAGCAGGTCTTAGACTTAATTCTGCCACAGACACATGTATTAGGAGGCAAAGATTTAGTTTTGTCAGTTATTTGACGTGTATTGTACTCTTAATGAAGTTCCAACTCTGTGCTTTTAGGCTTCTGACAACATCTTGCTTTAAAGGTCCATTCAGAATCCATGGAATTCCGTTTACTTGATCTTAGTGAAGTAACAAAATCCTTGATTAAGAGTTAGAGACAGGATTGGTTCCAATTTTTTTTTTTGGAGATGGAGTCGCCAAGCTGGGGTGCAGTGGTGTGATCTCGGCTCACTGCAACCTCTGCCTCCTGGGTTCAAGCGATTCTTCCACCTCAACCTTTCGAGTAGCTGGGACCACAGGCGAGTGCCACCACACTCAGCTAATTTTTGTATTTTTAGTAGAGACGTGGTTTCACTGTGTTGGCCAGGATGGTCTCGATCTCTTGACCTTGTGATCCACCCGCCTCGGCCTCCCAAAGTGCTCCCGTAAGCCACCGCGCCCGGCCCCTGGTTCCAATTCTTAAACCTAGGATGTAGTTCTGAAATTCTAGGTTGTTGGCTCTTGATATTTATGTATCCTGCTTATATAAAGCAGTAGCACTGCATTGAAGATGTTTCTAATAAACTATGCACACCTTTCAACAGTTGGATACTTTTAATATCCACAATGCTAACTAAGAAAAAGTTGCTACCTTTGTCTAAGGTTTTGATGAGAGTCTTTGAAATGCTAACTAGCCTCCCCTTGGGTATATTTTACTGATGAGTGTACTTGTCAGTTTACTGTCCCTGGGGTATAGAGTAAAATTAATCCACATTTTAAACTTCCTGCATAAATTAAAGTATTTTAGAGTAAACTACAGACAGTATGTTGTCTGATTTAACCCTTATAACAAATCTGTGAGGCAAATTTTATTCTTACTCGATTTCTTTGAGGAAAGAACCCCTGAGGCTTGCAACCAAGGCCCCCTAGTTAACAAACGTCAAATCCATTCATCCAAAATCTGCACAACTCCAAAACTCATGTTCTTCATTATTTGAATTAGAAGTGATTGTTTTAGCTATAATTACTTCTGGTACTCTAAATATTATTTTATTTGGTGATTTATGGAAAGAACAGTTATTGTTTAAAGCTATTTTCCTTGGCCGGGCATGGTGGCTCACACCTGTAAATCCCAGCATTTTGGGAGGCTGAGGCGAGTGGATCACCTAAGGTCAGGAGTTCTAGACCAGCCTGGCCAGCATGGTGAAACCCCTGTCTCTACTAAAAACAGAGAACACTAGCTGATTGTGGTGGTGGGCGCCTGTAGTCCCAGCTACTCGGGAGGCTTACCCAGGAGAATCACTTGAACCCGGGATGCAGAGGTTGTGGTGAGCCAAGATCGCATCACTGTAATCTAGCTTGGGCAACAGAACCAAACTCCATCTCAAAAAAAAAAAAAAAGCTATTTTCCTGGTTTTTGATGCTTTGAGAAGATAGAAAGTAATTCAGGAGAGGGTTCATGAGTTAGAGTCTCATACCCTTTTAAAATAAAATAATCAAGAAGTTGGAGAGCATAATAAAATTGTAGTCTTTGCCTATCAGTGCTACTGATTTAAGAAGACAGTTGCACAGGTGTAGATTAGGCTGTGAATGTTTGTGTGTTTCAAGTTAGGACATTGGCATTTATACTTAATTAGCTCCGTCTGGAACAATGAGGAAAAGTCCCAAGATGTGTAGCCTGGCTGAAGGTAAACTCAGGTGTGATTTTGGGACAATTGCTTTGTATGTTCATTTGTTTAACAGCAATAGAGGAATTAGCAGGTAATGGTTCTGATCAGTAAACAATTACATGTAAATCTGCTTTTGGTCATTATTAAAACCAGATTAAGTTAATGCACTTTTGTTTCTTTATAGAATGCCGCGTCCTGAAGTCATCTTATTCTCGATCTTCAGCTGTTAAGTATTCTGGATCCAAAAGCCCTGGGCCCTCTCGACGCAGCAAATCACCAGCTTCAGGTAGTTAATGGAAAAGGAATAGATGGTCATAGAAGGAACAGATCATTTTCCTTCTGTTTTCTCTAATTTTTATGAATTAGTAGTCTTTGCCAGGCTCGTATGCAGCCAGGTTCGAGAAAAACAGAGATGACATGACTTTTAAAACCAAAAGTTAAGTCTGTTTCCCCAAGTTGTAATAATCGCTTAAGAGAATTGTGTGGTTTTGTTCTGGCACATTTTCTTGGGAACAGTCTGATGATCTAAATTCTGCTGGTATTTATGTAGAAGTGTTTCACATTTTGACCTCTGTATACTGCATTTTGAATTTTATGGCCTATGATTGTGGATAATTATTTTCTTAACATTACTTCTTATTTCTTTTAAACACATGCACACACTCTACCCAGAAATGTATTTACTTGGTACATTTCCCTGGGTCCTCCCTCATCACAAGATACAATCATAGCAACGATTATTGTTGAAAAATAGTACTTTATTGAAGAGTCAGTCTTACCTATAATTAATTTTCTTGCTGGTCCTAAGCCTATAAATGTGTCATAATTTTGACTGCACATTTTTAAAAATTAAAAACATCCATAAATATCTTAATATATGGATCTCTTATGGGTTTGTTTATAGTAATTAAATCTGTTGGGCTGGGTGTGGTGGCTCATACCTGTAATCCCAACACTTTGGGAGGCCAAGGCGGGCAGATCATGAGGTCAGGATATCGAGACCATCCTGGCTAACACGACGAAACCCCGTCTCAACTAAAAATACAAAAAATTAGCCGGGCATGGTGGCACATGCCTGTAGTCCCAGCTACTCGGGAGGCTGAGGCAGGAGAATTGCTTGAACCTGGGAGGCAGAGGTTGTAGTGAGCCAAGATTGCGCCACTGTACTCCAGCCTGGGCAACAGAGCAAGACTCTGTCTCAAAAAAAAAAAAAAAAAAGGATCAATAACAATGGTCTTGAACATCAGACTTTATAAAATACCAAATTTTTCGGACATTCCACTGTTCGCCCCATTGCCTTTTAGCACCCCCAACCCCTTTCTGTAGGGCAGGTTGTTTTACCCTTTTTGTACACACATTTAGAGCTGCTGAATAACCACTGTCCTTACTGTCTTCTCCTGCTCTGTGTGTACTGCATGTGTACAGTAAAGCGGGGTGGCCACTACTCCAGTGCCTGTTCTACGGCCAAATCCCCAGGTGAGCCATGACTATTGTGGCTTTGTTGCTCTGCTGGGTTTTTGTTTTTGTTTTTGTTTTTTGTTTTTTGCCACTTTTCTGTTTCCTTTTACTCCATTTCCGTGAATGTATCTGGCTTATTCCAGTGCACATCTGTGTGGTTTGAAATGCTTTGCATTGCGTAGGACACTTTAGCCTCCTCTGTTTATTAGAGAACCAGTTATCATCTGAAGATGACCAAGTGCCTGTCTGTATAGTCAGGAATACATAGTGATTGAGGAAGCATATCACCTCAAGGGGTCCATCTTCTAGTTAATTTGGGGAAATGTTGTGTTGCTAAAAAAGACTGAAGTTTTTTGGTAATATGAAAATAGTCATAGAAGCAATTTTGCTCTTCTGCGCTCACCCCCTCCCCACCCTGGGGTTAACAGTTTAGGAATCACTGAAATCTTAGAATTGAAAGTACTTCATAATGACATATGCCAGAGTAGGATTATGACGTGTTTCTTTTACATACAGGGAGGCAACACTGTAATATTTCTAGTTGTCAAATATTTATTTTCCTCAAGCTATAGACTCAACTTATTCACTCTAAAAATGTGACAGCTGACAATATGAATATTTTTATCTGAAGATATCTCTGCCATCAACCTTATTTCAAATTGTACCATGTTTTCTGTGAAGTACCTTAAAACTGAGAAAGCTAATATATATATATAATATGGGACTTGCATAAATACATTGACCAAGGCTAGTCAAAGGGTAGATGTAGTTTTGGTGACAGCTTTACAGATGCTTATTACATCAGTAAAAGTGATTAAGTAGCTGGGCAGGGAGGTAACACCTGTGGTCCCAGCTACTATGAAGCTGAGGCAGGAGGATCTCTTGAGGCCAGGAGTTTGAGGCTGTAATGAGCTATGATGATAATGCCTGTGAATAGCCACTGCACTCTAGCCTGGGCAATGTAGGAACAAAAAAAAGTTTTAATGAAAGGGAGAGTGGTTCAAGAATTGGGTATGATAATTCAGTTTTGTCCCCCTGAGGTCCAAAGAGAAAAATTAACATTTTGAACTAAAAAACATGTCTCATAGCCACATTTGTCCTGCAGACCATTAGCTCCAGAAGATAGCCTAATAAATGTATACATAACTAGTAACTTCAATTTATAATACTTAGAGACTGACTAAGGAAAATTTTAGCATTCTGATACACAAAATTTTCAGTTAAGTCCGAATTTGGATTTGAGTTAATAGAGTAAGCCTGAAACTCATCAAGTAAAAGTTGTAAGATTTTAAAATCACATTTTAGAGAGAAAATGATCTTCATTACAAGAGATTAATTCAAAATATGTTCAACATTTCAGCTATACAAAACCAGAAGCCTGAGTCAACCACTGGGATCTGAGTAAATCTGAAGAAAGCTACTATATTTATCTGTGTAGTGCTGTATAGCCTGTTCTTCCCACTTTCTACCACCAGGAAGGAGAGAATTTTGTATTATTAAAAGCCATGATACCCAGGAGTGGTTTTACAAATTATAGCTATGGTATATTTGTTGCTGTTTTAAAAATTCCATGGGGAGGCCAGGCGCGGTGGCTCACGCCTATAATCCCAGCACTTTGGGAGGCCGAGGCGGGTGGATCACGAGGTCAAGAGATCGAGATCATCCTGGTCAACATGGCGAAACCCCATCTCTTCTAAAAATACAAAAAACTAGCTGGGCGTGGTGGCGCGTGCCTGTATTCCCAGCTACTTGAGAGGCTGAGGCAGGAGAATTGCTTGAACCCAGGAGGCAGAGGTTGCGGTGAGCCGAGATTGCGCCATTGCACTCCAGCCTGGGTGACAAGAGCAAAATTCCATCTCAAAAAAAAAAAAAAAAAAAAAAATTCCATGGGACTAATTGGAACTCGGAGCTGGTAACTTGGTGAACATAATACTGTAGCTTTTCAACCTTGGAATGGAAGTCCCAAGTGAAGTTTTGAGACTGCTTTGAGTGAATGAAGTCTTCTGGTTGACTAAATCTTTCAACAGAACTCTATCAAAATAGTAAAATAGTATGTTAAAAAAAACACGTAAGTATAAAGCTGGATAACATAAATGAGTAAATGGTTACTGTTACCCAGACTGGAGTGCAGTGGTGTGATCTCGGCTCATGGCAACCTCTGCCTCCCGGTTCAAGCGATTCTCATGCCTTAGCCTCCTGAGTAGCTGGGACTACAGGCATGTGCACGTGCCACCATGCCTGGCTAATTTTTGTATTTTCAGTAGAGATGGGGTTTCACCATGGTGGCCAGGCTGGTCTCAAACTCCTGGTCTCAAGTGATCCACCTGCCTCAGCCTCCCAAAGTGCTAGGATTACAGACGTGAGCCACTGTGCCCGGGCATTATTTTAGGATTTTAGCTTGTGAATCTTTCATAGTCTGCCAAAATAAAAAGTATTCAGAAAAAAACAAACAGAAAAGTCCCCAAGTTTATTTCTTTCCTTAGAGTTGAGGGGAGGAGGATAAAACTTCAGAAGAGAAAATCCAGGGGTGCAGTGGAAGAGAGGAAGCATGGCGCAGGTGCCGGCTGCTGGTGGTAGGGGGAGAGGGTGTGACGTAGCGCTCTCCAGGATCCCCATTAGCCTCCCCAGAACTGGAGAAGTGCGCAAATTAGTGAAGTTAAGAACTACTCATTCAAGAGCATTGTTTAGAACCTTCAAATGCTATAAAAACTTAGGGGACTGTATGTGATTAGTGTCTCTTCAGGATGAGTTATTTTGGTGAAAATACACACAGGTAGTTACTGACACCAGTTAAACCCCTGGCAATGAGTTTTGTTAAGAAACTAGGCCTAGCCAGCGGGGTGTATTTTAGGGAGAATCATGTGCTGCAGAGATCGCCATCTGCAGAACTGCTTTTTCTCCTTCAATCCCTTTCCTATTCCAAGGTAGCCTTTTGCTATCAGTGTGGCATTAGAATAGCACTGAACACTGACAGTGCTTACTGATGAGGAGCTGGTGACCTGTGCAGGTTGCTGTGTCAGATGGAGAAAATACAAAAAAAAAAAGAAAATTTAGTCTCAGCTCAAAGCCAGCTTACTAATTCATTGCCAGTAATAATCTGTATTTCATGTGAATTCCGTTGAAAAAGGTATTTTTAAAGACTTTATTTTTTAGAGCAGTTTTAGATTCACAGCCAAAGGTACCCATCTCCTGTGTACCTCCTTGCCCGCAGACTTGTGTAATTTCTTCCATTATCCACATCCCCCATTAGAGGGCTGCGTTTGTTACAGTTGGTAAACCTGGGCTGAAATCCCCTTAGTGCCACAGGTCCATAGTTTACATTGAGGTTCACTCTGGGGTTGAATGCTTTATGGGTTTGGACAAGTTTATAATGACGTATATTCACCATCACAGTATCATAGACTAGTTTCACTGCCCTAAAAACCCTTTGTGCTCTACCTTTTAAAGAAGTTTTTTAACAGAAGAATCTTCTTTAGAAAGTTAATTGAGGAAAATAACATTAATTGAAATTTAACTTGATTGAGAAATAATAAGGGCTGTTGAATGCTCTTAAATGTTTGTAATTAATTGTACAGTTAATTATGCTACGCTTGTATTCTAAGTACTCACATGTGTTTGTTAATAAAATCTGGATCACTGACCATTATTTTTGAATGAGGGTTTTCAGTCAGAAAAATTTAAGTTTTGGAAATTTAAAAAAATAACTGAAAGAAGTTTTTATTTTTACTGAAATTTTAAATTGAGCAGTACAATAAATGTGATTTCATAAACCCAGATATTCCTGTTTACGGATGATGCTTCTAATCATTAGTACTCATTGATCCACAATTTCTGCCTCTGCTCAAGGACTGGTACTCATTTTCTTTGAGTCACCTATTCAGGACCTTTACCTGTACTTTTGGCTTTTTATACTTACTAGCGTTATTTAAAGTAATAGTTGTCTGCTCCCTCATGTTTTTTTAAAAAAAGAATAAAAAGCAAATGAGCTTCTCTTTTCTGTCCAAAAAGATGAACGACACTTTTCATCTACTTGGGGCAAAAGCTTTGAAGAGTTATAATAAAACATTATAAATGCTCTATTTAGAGGAGAAAACATACCAATACTAGATGTATGATATGTAGTAGTAGATATATCAACTACTAACTTTGTGAAATTACTGCAGAAATAGATTCAAATGATACCATCAGGCATAAGCATAAGTCATACTGAAATGTTTGACCAGAATTCTATAGTATAGAATCTGCAAATGAACTTTTCCAGGGAGAGAAGTTTCAAACTTTTCAAAAAATGAAAACTTTTTTCAGTTATTTTTAAATTTCCAGATTTAATTTCCTGGGGGAAAGGTTCATTTGCAGATTCTGCACTATGTAATTCTAGCATAGGATCTAAATCGAGCTTTCAACTGAAGAAGTGCATGGAGATTTAGAGCCGATATATAGAAAACTATCAAGATTTGCTAACAAATGGAGAGGATAAGGTGTGAAGAAAAGAAAATGGAAGGAATTAGAAATAAGTAGTCTAGATTTAAAAAAAAAAGTTGAAGAATGTTTTTCATGGACTTTGAGCAAATAAGTAGGAATTACAAGGAAAACTACCAGTAATTTTCCATTTTCATTAAGAATATATTTAGAAAATGTTTGTACTATGGTGTAATTCATTTGGGAGAAGCACACAAACTTCTTGGTTATCCAGGTTGTTCTACACCTAGATAGTGGACATTGAAGGCTATGGAACAGCCTTCATAGTAAACCATTGCCAACATAACAGCCATCTCTACCTTTGCTGGCAGGCAGGATACATGGACAAGTTCTTGTTCACATCACTAATTCCATAATGTCTTATATATTTGTTTATATCTCTGTTGGAAAATTACTATTGAAAATAATTATAGTTTCACTCTTTTTTTTTTTCTTGTCTGTAATGCCGTAAGATACATTATTTTTGCTTTTTGCTGATTTACCATCTGCTTTGAGCTGTAAATGAGTTGAAGCTTCATTGGAGCTATATTGTGCATGCACCTGGTATATTTATACAGTCTGGTTGTTGTGGGTTTTAATGGGACTTCTGTCTTCTCTATTATCTCATGGTCAGTTAATGGAACTCCCAGCAGCCAACTTTCTACTCCTAAATCTACGAAATCCTCCAGTTCCTCTCCAACTAGTCCAGGAAGTTTCAGAGGATTAAAGGTATGAAATAGGATATGTGGCATGTTTGTGTGATTTTGTTATTTTGAGTTCATAGTTAGCAATTTAATTTGTTTAGGGGCTTGGGATATGGACCCTGGTAGACTTGACGTCAAATTCTGTGTACTGCTGTAATTTTGGCCAATGCACTTAACTCTTCTGAGTTAAAGTGTTTCTCATCTCTAAAATGGGAACACATGGTTGTGATGTTCTTATTTTAGAGATGAACATCATGTGGTAAAGTGTAATAAATAGCAATTTTCCAATTATTATCAAAATGATTTGCAATGGTAAAGCCTTGGAGAACATCTTGATTCTTTAAAAAGTCTTATTTTGAATCATGACTTTAACATTGCTAACATAATTTTGAGTTTGTCAAAAGTCTAAAATGAAGTGAAATACTAGTATAATGGTTATACTCACAAGTGTTAACACAAGGAAAATATGGTCATCTTTGGTGAGGAACTTAGAAATAATCTTATGTGTTGACTATGATTCCTAAAAATATAAACAGTTGCAGTATGATTAATAGTTATCTAATCGAGAAGAATGAACAAAACCAATTTTGCAAAATTTCAGCAAGTTTTATTTGATTTCATAGTTCCCAATAATTTAAATTTAGAAGAGAAAATTTGCCTGGTAAAATAACAGTAAATAGTTAGAGCTAAAGATGGAATTTCCAACGAGGCGTGGTGGCTCCTGCCTGTAATCCCAGCACTTTGGGAGGCCGAGACAGGTGGATCACTTGAGGTCAGGAGTTCAAGACCAGCCTGGCCAACATGGTGAAACCCTGAGTCTACTAAAAATACAAAATTTAGCCAGATGTGGTGGTACAAACCTGTAATCATAGCTACTCGGTGGGCTGAGGTGGGAGAATCACTTGCACTCGGGAGGCAGAGGTTGCAGGGAGCCGAGATGATGCCACTGCACTCCTGCCTGGGAGCAGAGCAAGACTGTGCCTCCAAAAAAAAGGAATTTCCTTTTGGATTTCCAAAGGATTATCTATATGGTAAAGAATTCTGAGAATACTGATAAATACACAGTGTCATGTATGTGTATACATAAATTAACTTTAATTCCCTGTGTGTGTTTTGATATGAGGTATATTATTAGGAATGTATTCTCCAAGGTTGGTTTCCTAAACACTTCAAACATAGTCCTAGGGGATTTCTTTAAAGATATTGAAGAATATTTTTTTTTATTTGTATGAATGGTTAGAGCCCCACCACCCTCGCATGAGTGAGGAATGAAGATCTGCCAAGCCCAGCGTCCCTGACAGCTTCAGAGCAGTGTGGGAGCTCTGTGCCTCCCCACTTCTCAGGAGGTTTCATTCTCCAATTGACTGTAAGATTTGCTTGTCTTGCCCTGAAAATGTTGCGTGCCCCTCACAGTGAATTTGTATAATGTTTAAGTACCCGAGAATAAAAAGAGGAATTCTGGAAAAGGACAGAGCTTCTGTTTTTGTGCCTGTGCAATTGCTTATCCTTGGGAGAATTTGGGCTGAGAATCCGCTAGGTGTTTGGAAGTAGGGAGTACCTAGCTCTCACCTACCTCTAACTCCTGGAAGTTCCTTATAGTTATCAAAAGAAGCGGGTGTTTTTCTGAAGTACTAACTTGGCTTAAGTCAGTTCATACTGTGTTTTCAGTGGACTTTTACATTTTCAATTCCAAGAAAAGTTATATAAATTAAAAATTACTAGTAAGCTAATTATTTTCAGATTTTCTCCTATTTTCCCTGGAATAGATTGGAAGTACATTGTTATTAACAGAAGTAACTTTCAAGAGAACTAAAATAAAAGTAGTTGATTTACCTCTTTTCAAGTTAGTTATTTCATCATTTGTTAAAGCAAAAAGCAAGTGGCTCCTAGTGCTGGTTAATTTTTCTAGGGCAAATCCAGCATAAGCTTTCCAGTGACCACATGCCAAGGTCATTCACATTCAGGCCATTGCCCCAGACAGGGCTGAGATCCTTGACCTAGGGCTGCTTTGGGGTTTCAGATGGGGCATGGTCTTGGTCACTTCCCCCTTTTTTGTTACCTATCGGTAACCTCAGCTCCCATCTTCCTTCCTAGTCCATCTTTGACTCTAAACCCAATATTGTCATTTTCTGTTTTTGCCACTAGGCCAGTTGGTGCTGCTTATTAGCAATTACAACTACAGCCTCAGGACTGGACAGCTAACCATTTCACGGAAATACATGTTAATATTCTGTGCACACACCTACTTCACACCTGCGTGCACACTTGTGTAAAATCACTCACAATTGTGAAGATTAATGGAATTTTAAAAACATGATAAATTGTATTCTTGCTGAGACATTAAGTAAAATTGTTCCTTCTATGCTAGGTATATCTCAATTATTGTAGTGACCCCAGCATTTAGCACACAGTAGATACTCAAGATATTACTTTGATACCAAGAGGGTTAAAGACAGATTTGTTGATTAAGGGAAATGTTGATTCCTGGTCAAGATTGTAGGTAAGATTATAAGTAAGATAAAGAATAGTGGTCTTTACAGGACCACCCCTTGTTCTCCACCACTGTGCCTGAGGCCTGTGGGCTTTGCTAACAGCTGTGATACCTCCTCTGGGTTTTCTTTTTCTTATTTGTAAAACAAAGACCATTGATTTTAAGTGACCTCTGAAATACTAGGAATATAGTTCTGTTAACCTGCCAAAAAAAGAACCTAACTAAAAGGCTGGGAAGTCTGGTTTGTTGTCCTTTTACTTCAGTGCTGATGTAGGATCACTGAATTTTACATTAAACGTGAGTAATGTCTCTGCCACACGGATTCAGCTTTTAGGCCACAATCCCAAATCTAACTACTACCTATTCTCATGAGTCCTGCCTTATGGAAATTTCTTCTCATTACAGTTCCCATAATCTGTAGTATATATTGTCATTGGGATGAAACCTGCTTTTTAAATAATGCAATTTAGTCAGGTTACTGTACCAAATACCCTAATTTTGATGTCATTGCAAGGCATCAACTTATTTTTTTTTCTATTCAGTGGCATGACAAATGAGAAATTACAGTTAATTACCATGTGTTAGTACTGTGCATTTCCCTTCCCTTCATTTCAAATAGCTTATTAACATCAGTTAAGAGGGAATATCTGAGAATGGAGGATTGTTTTTCATGGGCAGGAACTCTTTACCACTATTTATCCTAGTTGCTTTAATGGCCTTTGGGGATAGATAATATTTTTCCAGAGAATCAGAGAATTGATAAAAGCAAGCAAACCAAGCCAGGACAGCATGTGCAGGAGCCGACCGCCTCTCTAGCTGCCAGGACACAGCTTTTGCAATGGATGTAAAAAAAACTACGTGGATTTTATTCACTTGGGAATTAAGTAAGGTTAAGAGTAAACAGGATTTGATGTTCTGTTACAATTTTCCCCTCGTTGTGTCCATGTCTGGGAATTATTTTAATATTTTGGTGGGGGCATTGAAAGAACTGAAAATGAAAATAGGATACTAGGGATGAGGTTTCATCTCTGATCATGGATTGTTAGTGACACTTTGGTTTGCTTATTAAGATAAAAAATACACAAGCAGCCCTCCTCTCCACAAAAAGTCCTCATAGTTTTCTTAGTACCCTTATGAGGAAGGTGATTCTGCTCCATTCATATACAGTCTTTTTGTTTTTGGAGTTGGTGTTTCGCTCTCGTTGCCCAGGTTGGAGTGCGATGGCGCAATCTTGCCTCACTGCAACCTCCATCTCCTGGGTTCAAGCGGTTCTCCTGCCTCAGCCTCCTGAGTAGGTGGGATTACAGGCATGTGCCACCACGCCTGGCTAATTTTGTATTTTTATTAGAGATGGAGTGTCTCCATTTTGGTCAGGCTGGTCTCGAACTCCCGACCTCAGGTGATCTGCCTGCCTTGGCCTCCCAAAGTGCTGGGATTGCAGGCGTGAGCCACCCACCACGCTCAGCCTCTGTTCAAGTACAGCCTTAAAAGACTGTGTTCTTTGAGGGACTGGACAAAAGCTAGTAGCAGAAGCAAAGCTTTCTTCAACTTGGAAATAATTTTTTTGCAGATGAGCATGTAATAAATAGGGTGGTGACCAAGTAATTAAGGTTCTTTAAACCTAAAACTCAAAGACATTAGAACAACTGAGAGCTAGTGGCATCTTGATTATATATTTGTTTTGTCCAAATAGTGTTAAAGAAAAAAAAAACATTAATTATTCCTCACACTCGTTAAACTGTAAGGGAGACTTCATTCAAAGAGTCGGGGTGGTCCCAGGCATTTGGTATAGAGACCACAGCAGTGGAACCTTGCAAGGAGGAGAAGAGGAAATCCAGCTCCAACAAGGAGAAGTGGGGATTTATAACCAAGGAGCAGGGTAGGAATCAGCAGATGGAAAGAGTATTAGAGGAAACTTCCAGCATAAGAGGCTTCCAGCTCAACCAACTCGATAGGATTATTACTGAAGGCAGGCTGCAGTGATCTGACATCAGGGTCAGATACCAAGTGCAGAGGATTTTCCCTAAACTGACTTACAGGGTTCTTGCCCAGACCTCCTCAGCCTGGATTCTGCAAGGACAGGGAGGGAAGCCCAGGGTTGGGCCTAGTCAAGCAGAGGACTCGGAGGAGCCTGACTAAAGTTTTGGTCATAAAGGAGTATTTGTCAGTAATTACCTAAAACCATAGAGTGTAAAAACTGGAAGTAGTTTCAGACCTTGTTTAGTCTTCAAGATGGAGAAACTGAGGTGTTTTTTGTTTATTTGTTTTTGTTTTTTTTTTGAGATGGAGTCTCGCTCTGTTGCCCAGGTTGGAGCACAATGGCGCCATCTTGGCTCACTGCAACCTCTGCCTCCCAGGTTCAAGTGATTCTCTTGTCTCAGCCTCCCGAGTAACACATGTGCTTTGCATGAAAAAGGGTTGAGAGATTGGGAGGGGAATAGGGAAGGGTGAGGTGTGGGAAAAAGAGCGAGGAAATCCTGGGGCTAGGGAAGAGGCTGGGTGAAGAGGGGTGGAAAGATAGAAAAAAATACCTGGCAGCAACTTTTCCTGAGAAGCTTGGGGGAAAAGCTTGCTAATAGATATCTAATGAGAGCTCCTTGAAAGTTAAACTGTCTACACTGTGCCCATTATTTCCACCTAACCCCATAAAGCTTTAGTAAAATAACAGAGTTCACAGTCAGGGTTTTGAGTTTTCTTTGGAAGGCAGTACTCAGTGGAGCTGAGTATTGTCAAGATTGGTATAGACTGGAATTAGCTTAGTCCCAGTTCAGCAAATACGTGGGTTTACAGGGAAGTGGATGATGTCCTGTGGTGGGCCTGTGATGGAAGTCACACTGTGGGTGTGGTAGCATAGCTGGGTTTTGAAAACAGAGCCCATGCTCATAAAACACTACCCACTCCAAGGACAGAGTGGGAAAGCAAGACCATTCTTCTTAAACAAATGACTAGAAACAACATGATCAGACCAAAAATTTGTAAAGCTAGTTATTAAAGGCTAGGGCCATCCAGCAGGTCCCTGTTAGGCCTCTTCCCCAGAACCTAGCTTCTAGGTATTAAAACTTGGCTTTGTTTCTGTTTGGACTTAGGGAATCTGGCTTTCCTGAAGGTCAGGGCTGCTCATGGTGATGGTCACCTAGGGAGGAGGTGTTTCTGCAGGCCAGACACAGCGTCTCTTACCTCAGTGGCCCCAGGCTGCCTCCCACAGCCGGAAACATGGAGAGCCCAGGGGCTTCTGAAGTAAAGACAACTCATGCCGAGTTGTACTATGCCTTTGTTACGAGGCTACAAAGTTCCTCGGGACTCTGGTTTATTTTGCTTTTGTCCTCTAATTCTTAAAATTTTTTTGTGATCATTTCGAGCTATTCTAGTTAAGCTAAGGTAACCACGACTAAAGTCTTGGTCTTCTTAGGCCAGATTATTAAAGTGGGAACGTGCCCCCCAGTATGCAGCTAGATAGAGGACCCGGAGGAAGAAGGAGACCCAAGCTCCCTCCCTGCTCTACTGCCTCCTCCATTTGGAAACAGACTCAGGATGGTGATAAAAAGCATGTGAAATATGACAGCTCTTTTAGAATTTGTCTAGCAGAGTTTCTGGTGGTACCAGAAAACCTCACTCAAGTACATCTATTAAAACATTTAGAGCTGGGATCAGTGGCTCATCTGTGATCCCAGTACTTTGGGAGGCTGAGGTGGGCTGATCACAAGGTCAGGGGTTCAAGACCAGCCTGGCCAACATGGCGAAACCCTGTCTGTACTAAAAACACAAAAATTGGCCAGGCATGGTGGCAGGCATGTGTAACCCCAGCTACTCGGGAGGCTGAGGCAGGAGAATCCCTTGAACCCAGGAGGCAGAGGTTACAGTGACTTGAGATCATGCCACTTTACCCCAGCCTGAGCAACAGGACAAGACTCCAACTAAAAAAAAAAAAAAAAAAAAATTAAAAATGGGAAAAAAGCACGTGAAGTCCAGGTGCCTGGGTGTGATCTTGGCCTGGCCACTCTTAAGCTGTTTTACCTCAGGCAAGTCACATCACCCCTATCTGTGAAAAAGGGATTAATGGGACCTACTGCACAGGATTGAGACTGATTAAATATGAAGAAAGCAGTTAGAGTAGCCTTGTTACTCTTTTTTTTTTACCATAAACTGTGACATTTCCAGGTTCCATTTTCACAGGAAGGCAGTTTCACTTACAAAAAACTAACATGCAGTAGGGTACAAGGGGGAAAGAGAAAGTGAGAGAAGTCAGGCTTCAGATTTTATTACCTCTTCTGCTTTTCTATCACCAACTTTCCCTCCCAATTCTCCCTTTATCTCTGCTTTCCTGCCCTTTCCATGTATTCCAACTCTATTAGTAATCTATAAATGACTCTATTAGAAACAGGTTATCCCTGCCAGGCATGGTGGCTCACGCCTGTAATCTCAGCACTTTGGGAGGCTGAGGTTGGTGGATCACCTGAGGTTGGGAGTTCGAGACCAGCCTGGCCAACATGGTGAATCCCCATCTCTACTAAAAATACAAAAATTTGCTGGGTGTGGTGGTGCATGCCTGTAATTCCAGCCACTTGGGAGGCTGAGGCAGGAGAATTGCTTGAACCCAGGAAGCAGAGGTTGAGGTGAGCTGAGATTGTGCCATTGTACTCCAGCCTGGGTGACAAGCAAAACTCTGTCTCAAAAAAAAAAAAAAAAAAGGAAAGAAATAGGTTATCTGAAAACTTCCCAGCTTAAAACAAAAGTAAAAATTTATTTTCGCACACATTTCTTGCGGGTCACAAATTCAGGAGCAGCTTAACTGGGTGGTTCTGGCTCAAGATCTTTAATGAGGTTGTAGTCAAGACATGTCCCAGGGTCGTAGTCCCCTGAAGGCTTGATGGGAATGGAGGATCCTGCTCCGTGGTCACTCATTCACTTGCTGGCAAGTTGGTGCTGGCTGTTGGCAGGAGGCCTCGGTTACTCGCCATGTGGGTCTCTCCATAAGTTGGCTTGAGTTTCCTCAGAACACAGCAGGTGGCTTTCCCCAAAACCAAGTGATCAGAAAGAGAGAGAGAGTGCCATACGGAAGTAGTTATCTTTCTGTGACCTAGCCTTGGAGGCCAGACTCCATCTTTTCCATATCTTGGTGATCACACACCAGCCCAACTCAGCAAGGGGGAGACATCACAAGGGCATGAAAGACAGGAGGTGAGGCTCCTGAGGGCCATTGTGGAATCTGGCTGCACAACAGCCTTCTCTCCATTCTCACCTCTTTATCAGCCACCCAAAACTTCTGCCCTGGGCTGCTCTGGCTTCCTCATCTCGTCCTTCCCAACCTTCCTATCCATCCTCTTTTGAGGGACGCCAGAGTCTCACCCCATCAATTTTACTGCTTTGTTCTCCTTCCAGTCCTTTTGTTCCTCAGACTGAGGACGCCCTACTCATTTTTTTCCCTCCTCTTCAAATCCTAGAATCCCACCCCTGCAGACATCGTTTGCTTCTTAATGCTTGTCTTCCTGATTCTCCATTTTTCTGCTTGACCCCAGCCTATGATTTTCTGTTTCCTCTGTGCAAGTTCCTCAGAGTCCCTTCAGTCTAGCTGATAACCTTCCCCATAGGAATATTTGCTATGCTTAAATCACAGCATTTTCTTTGGGACAGATAGGCAATAAAGAGTAGTAAATGTGTCATCAGCTCCCAGATGGATGAAGAAAGCATTTCCCTGAACTTTAATTCATCATTCATTTTCCAGTTTAAGACTTTTAAGGCAGTAGTAACTTAAGGTTTCAGAGTCACAGCACATCTGTGGACATTGAGGGATAAAATGTCTCGTGTTTTGATGCTGGAGTGTATGCCTGGAGGCTGTCTGCTGTAAGCATTCTTGGCGGTTGAAAGAAGGAAGAAAAAAGTACATTTGGAACATTATCCAACATCTTGAGATTATAAACTGTCTGATGTGCTGATATTTTATCTGATGCTGTCTCCTGGGTCTGCTGGTGGTGAAAGATTTTCCAGATTTGTGAAGTGTGATGAAAGGGCTGCTAGTATCTCATCCTGATTGGCAGAGCTAAAATGTAACTCTTCGACCTTCTGAACTCGAACACTTCTTTTCCAAGCTGTGAAATGTAAATCCATAGTAGCTGCTGACCTTAGACTTTTTGCTTTTCCCTGGAGCTTTGGCTTTTCTTTTGTAATTAGAACTAGTTGATAATCTTTAATACTAAGAAACTGACCACTTCTCATTACCCCAGAGATGAGTAGTGACTTTGTCTTTGCATGTAATTGATTTTGCAGAACAAAAACAAAGAGAGGAACTAAGCAGTTTGGAAGTACCCTAACAAAGTGAGTCTTAATGCATGTCAGACTCTGCTTGAGGACAGTGATTTGCTGTAATTGCTCAGTCAAATCTGGTGCATGTGGGAAGTAAGCGGCTCCCCCGGGCTGAAGCCCATCTTTGTGAGGGTGCAGGGAGGGTTTACCAAATAAATCAGTGCATAAACAGGATCAATTGTAAGAATTTCATTTGAATATAACCAGCACATGTGTTAAGCTTAAATGCCCCATTATTCATAAAAGTGGGCCCAGAAATTCTTCTTGGTAGTACATTACAGGTAATTGGATGGATATGAGACTTAGAGATTGTCATCCTGGCTGCCTGTAGTAGCCTTGATAGTTATTACTAAAGAGGCAGGCACCTCTCTCATCACCCTGGCATCCTAGAAATCAGCAAAACCTCACAGTGAAAGCATGCAGGTATTTTTAGCAAGTAGGCATGGTCACACCACCTGTCCGTTGGTCACAATCCGGTAAACCAACACCTTACTTGAAAGGCTCACTCAGAGTGATGCGATGAGATTCTCTGCTGGTTTTGGCAGGCCATGTAGTTAACTGAGGTGGTGTCTGCATTTGGAAAAACGGGAAAGCAGAAGTCAGGTTCCGCGCTGCCCTTTTGATAGACTGTAGAGCTGGCTGTTGTTTTCAACGTTGTTCGTGTACAGGCCGTGGATTCTGTTTACCACTGTTAACCAGCCACAAGTTTTAAGTGCCACTGCTTTTGCCAAACAAAACCAGGTATAAGCATACAGCCTCTAGGTATTGATTCCGATTATTTTCATTATCTCATTACTCATACCAAAATATTTCAAATGATCAGAAATCCAATATGAAAATAATAAAGGTTTCTGTTCTTGAATGCATTCCTAATTCAGCATTTATAGTATTTTATACTGGTTTTCCTTCTAGTTAGTGGAAATGATGTTCCTAATGTTTAAAAACCACAAAAATGCCAGCGATGCAAATCTATTTACAAGTACTATCTGGTGTGTATGTGTATGTATGTATATATATATATATATATATATATATATATATATATATATACACACTTTTTAAAATTTTAGTATACTTCAGAAGTTATCTTTTTAAAGAAAAAAATTTATCTTAAATTCTTTGTGAATTTATCAGTTTATTATGTGACTGAATTACAGGAATGTTACTATTGTTATATAATCATAAAACATTTGTGCATCTACTATAATGTGTATTTTGATCAGCAACTCTAGAACTGGGTGACTTCCTTTAGTTAGTTTAATAGCCTTGCAGGACTTGTCGCATAAGCTTAGAGGATAGGACATGGTGAGAATTGCCAAGAAGCTCTTGGGCTCTGGAGTCGGGCCTGGGTTTGGATTCTGATTCCACATTTGCTGTGGTGATGGGCAAGTTATATAACCTCTCTAAGCTTTGATTTCTTCACAGGTCAGTGGAGATGATGATAATACCTAACTCATTCAATGTGAAATACCCACTTCATGACTTGGCACAAAGTAGGATTCAGTGAACTATGTGGGTGTCCTATTTCCTTTTCTTACAAAGACAGGGTTGTTCTTTGGCTACAGGTGACTTGGAATGGTTAGAGTGACAGAGCAAACTTACACAGATCATGGTAGCAGAACAGTTAATTACAATTGCTGCCAGAAACTTCCTCCACGGATATTCTCAACCTTGCTGCATGTTACATCATCTGTGGAGCTTTTAAAAAATCCTGATACCTGGGATTCTTTAATTGGGATGCAGACTGGTGATAGAAATTTCCAGGCACGGTGGCTCACGTCTGTAATTCCAGCACTTTGGAAGGCCAAGGCAGGCAGAGCATGAGGTCAGGAGATCAAGACCATCCTGGCTAACACAGTAAAACTCTGTCTCTGCTAAAAATACAAAATATTAGCTGGAGGCTGAGGCTAGTCAGGAAGCTGAGGCAGGAGAATCACTTGAACCCAGGAGGCAGAGGTGGCAGTGAGCTGAGGTCGCGCCACTGCACTCCAGCCTGGGTGACAGAGCGAGACTCTGTCTCAGGTAAAAAAAAAAAAAAAAAAAAAAGAAATTTCCAAATCTTCCTATGTTATTCTAAGATGCGAGGGAAGAGAATGGCTGCTTTATGGCAGCAGCCATACCCTGAAGGTTGTTCTGTTCTAGAGTTTAAAAATATAAGAATTATATTGGAGGAAAAGCTTTCCTAAGAAAGTTCTTGCTCACCAGGAGTTTGCCTGCTGACCAAATTCAGCTGATACCTGTTTTTCTGAATAAATGTTATTGGAGCATAGCCATGCTCCTCTGTTCATATATGGCCGCTTTTATACTCCAGCAGCAGAGTCAAGAGTTGCGACAGAGAATCTATGATCCGTGAAGCCTAAAATACTGCTTTCTGGTCCCTCGTAGAAAATGTTTCTGATCTGCCAGTCCTGGTGGCTCACACGTGTAAACCCAGCACTTTGGGAGGCCGAGGCAGGCAGATCACTTGAGGTCAAGAGTTTGAGACCAGCCTGGCCATGTTGAAACCCTGCCTCTACTAAAAAGTGCAAAAATTAGCCAGGCATGGTGGCACACCCCTGTAATCCCAGCTACTCGAGAAGCTGAGGCAGGAGAATCACTTGCACCCAGGAGGTGGAGGTGGCAGTGAGCCGAAATTGCTCCACTGTACTCCACCCTGGGTGACAGAGTGTCTAAAAAAGAAGAAGAAGAAGAAAATGTTTCTGACTTGACCCTTGCAGTAGACCGTTTACCACTTGAATTGTGATGCCATTTTCCAGAATGCATTCAAGTTCAACTCACTATGGACAAATATCTCCTAGATTTTCTTCAAGTTTGTCCTTTTATAAAAAAGTCAAAATGAAATATTATGGAAAAACTTTCTCAAACCATGTTTTTACTCTGCACTCACACCAAAAAAAAAAAAAAACAAGCACAGAAGAAGACTTTTGTGGCCAAATGTGGGGAATGTTTCTTTCCACCCCCAAGTGAGCAATCAGTTCTACAACAGATACCGGGTGGGTGTCCTCCCAATTCAGTTCTGACACTGTCTACCTGGAGATAGCATCAGATCGCATAGGTTTGAGGGTCCAGTCCCCAAAACTACCCCCGCCTTCAGACACCAGTGGCAAGTCTGGGCCCCTGGAACTTGTGAATGACCAACTTCAAGTTGGAGTTTCCATGACCCCTCTTTGGGTTTGATTAATTTGCTAGAGCATTTCACTGAACACTTCACTGTACTCAGGGAAGTGTTTACCAATTTATTATAAAGGATGTTGTGTTACAAAGGATACAGGTGAAGAGATACATAGGGCGCGGTATGGAGGAAGGCATGCACAGCTTCCATGGCCTCCCTGGGCATGCCATCCTCCAGAAACCTCCACATAGTCAGCTATCCGGAAGTGTTCCCAACCCTGTCCTTTTGGATTTTTATGGAGGCTTCATTTCAGAGGCATGATTGACAACCATGTAGAAATATGACTGAACAAAAAGGGGTATGATCTAAGCCCAGTAAAGCCAGTTTGTTCTGATTTTTCTTGGCCTCTTTGTAGAGCATTCCTTGCTTCAGGGTATGGGGCAGGACATCCTCTGGAATGAGTCTTATGACTGCAGTCACCTTAGGCAGGTGAAAGGAGGGCAGGAGAAGGTCAGAGATACTGTTTTCTGAGGCCTAAAGCACCCCAACATTATAACAAGGGCTGTGGGAGTCATGAGTCAGGAACATGGATGAAAAGCAATCTAGCACAATGGTAGCTAGCGTACTCAAGTCAGCAATAATATGCCATAATCACAGTGAGTAACCACTCTTGCTACTTTTTTTTTTAGAGACTTGCCTATTTCAGAACAGAAACCAGTTTTAGTGTAGTACTTAACATTTCTCCTTAAACTTCAAATTTGTAGAAATTGTGGTAATCTGCTAACTAAAGAAGTTTAACGTAGGACCCCTTGATATAACTTCCTGGCTAAAAACATAGAAAGCTGGAGTGTTGCTCATCATCAGCTGTCCTCATTCAGCCGTGAATGCCTTTAAATGACGCTAGTAGTTGAGAGCACTAAAGTTTTTTCTGCTCTCTTTTCCAAGTCTTTTTTAAAAAGTTCTCAGCACCTGGGCGCAGCAGCTTGTGCCTATAATCCCAGCACTCTGGGAGGCCAAGGTGGGCAGATCACTTGAGGTCAGGCTTTTGAGACCAGCCTGTCCAAAATGGTGAATCCCCATCTATACCAAAAATATAAAAAAATAAACAGGCATGGTGGTGCATGCCTGTCATCCCAGCTACTCAGGAGGCAGAGGCAGGAGAACTGCTTGAATCTGGGAGGCAGAGGTTACAGTGAGCTGAGATCGTGCCACTGCACTCCAGCCTGGGCGACAGAGCAAGATGGTGTCAAAAAAAAAACTTCTTAGCAGAATAGGATTCTTGTACATTTCCCTTCCTTGCTTATTCATAAAAATGGAGCTGTGCTCTACTGCTGCCAGAGAAGTAGGGAGGTGGTGCAGGGGCACCAGATCCCAGAGAAGACACGCGGCAGTATCTTCAAGGTTCCCTGTGTCACCTTCCCTCCTTGACCAGTCAGAATCAGGACCTCATTAGGAAATATATCCCCGCCCTCTTTGCCACCCCCAAACACAATGCCGTCTTTCTGAACCAATTGGTAATTATGGATGGTATCCTGAAAAACTGCAAATGCTGCCATCCATCATGCTTTACCGAGGAGGACCCCGCTAGCATACAGCGTCTAGGCGCTTTCCTTTGTGCTATCTCAGCATCATAGTTGCTGATGAAAGCAGGAATGCTCATTAGCCTTTTAAGAGATTTTAATAGAAATCGTTAGTTTGACAGTAGAAGTGGGACAGGCTTAATCTTGAATGCCATATTTGATCTCTCTGGTACTAATTCAATTCTTGCTTCAGTAAGAGTAATTCTCTTACAGGAGACAAGGGAATATACACATTTTACAAAGGAAATGATGACAATTTTGCAAAGTCATAGCTTTACTTCTTGTATTTCCATTGCTCTTTGTCTGCATGTCTCTCGGGGCACAGGGAATGCTTTGCTTTATATTTTACAATAGATGCTTCACACTTGCTGGCGATCTGTCCAGAGATCTTAGTGAATACTCAGCCTTTATTCTACCTCTGGAAAGCCCAGCTTCATTACTGGGAGGTCAAATGAACTAAATCACTAGCTGAGTGATTCAGACAGAAGCTCAGATTTGTGCTATAGCAAAATGGCTCCCTCTCACGGCTCTTCAGAGTCGTTTGTAACCATCAACAGCTACCCTGAAATGCAGAGGTTTCACTGAAGGTTTTAAATTTAGGTACACCTATCCCTCCTCATAAGCTTGTAAACGTCTGGGCAGTAATAACGATACTTCTTCATCTTCTTGTCCCTTAAAACAGTACAAGTCGTTGCTGTAGATTTTAATGAGGAGTGAAGAGGGAGAAGAAAATGGTCTCTGTGTCTAATTATGTTTCTGTGTTCAGCTGCAGTATAATAAAATTATTCCCTTTATTTTTTTCATGCTTTTTTCTTCTCTTTAGGAAAGGCTTATTTTCAAATAAAGGAACATATTTGGTTAAGTAATTGGCTAAGTCATCCCTGTTAACGCTACATAAGTTTGTTTATTTTAATGCTTGAGGCTTAACACCTTTTAAAAAATATTATTTTGACAGCCTTGAAAAATGTCCTTTCCCTTATTCTTTGCTAAGAAGCTGCATTTCCTGGTGTTTGGTGGAGCCTTTCTTAGGTACATTTGAAAGTGGCCCTTTGCTTGGTCCCATGCCATGCCCTCTCCCTCTCCACCAGGCCCCCTTTTCCTTCAGAGGCTCAAGGATTCAGCCCAGGTGCCACTCTTTTTTAATCACTGGAGACCAGGCTTCCAGCACTTGTCCTGTGTCCTGGTCTCTCTCCTGCTCCATGTCACCTGTGAATCCCAACACATACTAGGTTTGTAATTGCTGGGCTGTACAGGGGATCAGGGTAGGGTGGGAGTGAAGGTTTAATCAAAATAAACATCGGGAACATTACAGTGGTTCACGGGAGTTCAACTGATAAACACTTCAATTAGTTGCTGATCCGTGTGAAAATGTACGTGGAAGTAGAAATGCCTATGTTTCAGCCCCTCCTGAAACTTGCTTCTCACAGTATGCTTCACTCAGACAACACATCAGCTTACAGTAAACCAGTGCTTACCCAAATTAGCTCAAGAAAGGGGCTTGTTACCTGCTTCCAGGATGGCTAAACAAGCTGGCGTGAGCAGGGACACAGGTACAGGTCTTAGGACCTCAGCAGTGGGTGTGGGGATCTGCATGCTGCTCAAAGTCCTGAGGCCCTGAGTGCTGGGAGAGGAGATGGTTCCTTTCTAGGTGGTTCAAGCTGCCTGTGGCCTGACCACGTGGGGCTGCCTTGTCCTGGGCTGTGAGGTTTAGATGTGTGGGTCCACCAGTTGCTGTCCACCATGCTTTCCGAGCTTTGATTTTCTGCCTCCCCCATTACTTTATTCAGGGGCTGGCAGTGATCAGCAGAGATCTTTTTATCTTGTGAGATACAAGTTTCCAGAAAAATTATGTTCTTCTTATCTTTATTTCCATTAAGAATTTGGCTGGCCAGGCCAAATGATGGCTAACTCCTATAATCCCAGCACTTTGGGAGGCTGAGGTGGGCTGATGGCTTGAGCCCAGGAGTTGGAGACCAGCCTGGAAAACATAGTGAGACCCTGTCTCTACAAAAAATACAAAAATTAGCTGAGTGTGGTGGTGTATACCTGTGATCCCAGCTACTTGGGAGACTGAGGTGGGAGGATCCTTTGAGCCTGGGAGGTAAAGGTTGCAGTGAGCCAAGATTGCACCACTGCATTCCAGCCTGGGCAACAGAGTGAGACTGTCTTCTTTTTAAGAAAAAAGGAAAGAAAAAGACTGATCTTAACTTGGAGCTCTTGTTTCCTGACTGACAGTCTAGGAACAGTTGAGTTAGAGGAGGAACACTCTTGGGATGAATTATTTAGCAAAAGGTCTCTTACAGCCATTTTACATTCAACAGTTCACAACCATTCTTTTTTTGTTTTTGTTTTTTTGAGGAGTTTCGTTCTTGTTGCCCAGGCTGGAGTGCAGTGGTACGATCTCAGATCACTGCAACCTCTACCTCCTGGTTCAAGCGATTCTCCTGCCTCAGCCTCCCAAGTAGCTGGGATTACAGGCATGCACTACCACGCCAGGCTACTTTTCTATTTTTAGTAGAGACAGGGTTTCACCGTGTTGGCCAGGCTGGTCTCGAGCTCTGACCTCAGGTGATCCACCCGCCTCAACCTCCCAAAGTGCTGGGATTATAGGCATGAGCCACCATGCCCCCTTCACATTCTTAATTACTCATTTCAGGATTCTCTGTTAGATGCTTTAAGGAAAGGCACTGATAAACTAATGTTGAGTTACTGTTACATGTCAGAGACTGTGTTAAGTGATTTTACAGGGATAAGCTAGTTTTTATTCTATAGCGAATCTTTGAGTTGGGTATTGCTACTGTCTCCATTTTCAGAGGAGAAAATTAAGACTTGGAAAGTTTAAGGAACTTTTGAAAGATAAAAGCAAATTGAATTATTCTAAGTATAAAATGCATCAGACAAGTAGGTGGGGGGACAGATTGTGGCCTGAATGCCATGCTGAAGATTTCGGAGTTACTTATTATGCTGGCAACAAAGACACACTGGGGTTTTTTAATCCTGGGGGTGATATCACAACTATTCTCAGGACAGATTTCTCTGGTGATACTACGTGGAATGGGAGAGACTGAGAGTAACTAAAGAGGCCTTTGGTGCAATGCCAGGTGAAGCCAGAGAAGGACCTGAACCAGGGTGGCGGCTGTGGGCAGGGAATGGAATAGAGAATGTTGTGATTTTCTTTTGGGTTTTCAAGTCCCTTCTTTGGACTTTGTTTTTAAACACTGTAGCTTTTTAAACAGTCTGCCATAGAGTGCTGTCGATTCAGAGTTGCCTTCAATTTCAGCAGCCCAAAATTAAACAGAACAACAAAAATGTTAAATTTTGAAAAATTGCCATTGTCCATCAGTTATCATGTATCGTGAGGAAATCAAATGATTAAACTCCTAGGAATCACGTGTTTAGCCTGAAACTATGAGAATTATCTATAGTTGGAAGCCTTATTGTGTACTAATAACTGTCTTATCGAGCTGTGATGCCATAGAGTCTCTTTTAATTTCTTTTATGGAAGTTAAAAAATAACAGTTTCAAAAAAAAGGGAACGGTGATTTTTCTTGTCTAATCTGAATGAAATATCTAAGGAAGAAATGCGTTAATGTGATGTGTATAAGGAGAGAGGTGAGACGAGAAGAAAGGGAATGCCTCTTTGGTTTCTGTGTCATTATATTTTTACATTCCGTAAGCATTTTCTGTGTCTATGGATTAGTTAGCTAAAGATTTATAAATCATCCTGATAAATAATGGTCGTTCTCCTCTTTCAGCAGATTTCTGCGCGTGGCAGATCTTCTTCTAATGCAAATGGTGGACCTGAACTTGACCGTTGCATAAGTCCTGAAGGTATTTCTCAATCTGATCATTACTTTGATAAAGGAAATTATGCACGTGAACTTGGTGCTCACCTAAAACTCACTTGTGCTAAATTACAGTCTTCCTAAAGAGGGATGTGACCACATCGAGTGCCTTTGGCCTTAGTAAGAGGTGGGGTTGGGGGTCACTTCAAGATATAGAAAAATCTCATTGTCATTAACTAGGCTATTGAAGCTTCAGATTTTAGACTTGGGCTTCTTTTATTTTTGTGGTGATCTGCTTACAACTTCTAAGTATATTTCCTTTCTCTCAATTAGATAACAAACCTGTGTTTTCTTGATTTGGTGTCTTCTGTGTGCCGGACACTGGGACATGTAGTGGGAAGTGGGCTGATTTTAACATTTCACCCACATACCTTCCTGAGAAAGCTTTGAGCCAGGAATTAGCCTTAACAAGACATCTATCTTACCTGGTTAGAGTTTTCTCTACTAGAAAATCTTGAAGAGAAATCTTGAACATTTTGACATTAAATTCCCACCACTATCCCCTTCTCCTTTCTTTGTGATTTTTTTTTAATTTTTCTGTCATCTTGTATCTTCTGCCACTTTCTTGAACATTGATAAAAAAAAGTTTGGATAAGTTTTCATTAAATATCTTTTTTACCTAAGGCTAATCACTTATTTCACCTGATGGCTCAGGGATTTGTTAGGTTTATTGATTATAGATTTCTGATTTCAACCAACAAGGTCAAAAGGAAATTGGTGATTCAAATGTTCTATTCAGGAAATGTACCCAGATATTTTATTTAGTTTCACCATAGATTTAGAAATAAATGCATTGCAATTTACTATTTTACAAATATGTAGGAATCAGTATAAAATGCTGATGTTTTCTTTAGAATTTGCATTTATCCTTTTTGCAGGTGTGAATGGAAACAGATGCTCTGAATCATCAACTCTTCTTGAGAAATACAAAATTGGAAAGATCATTGGTGACGGCAATTTTGCAGTAGTCAAAGAGTGTATAGACAGGTGAGTGGACAGTGAGGCTAATTATGTGTCCATCTACAGATATAATGTTTCTTGGAGTTTATTCTTAATTTTAAAAAGACCCTTCTGGGAAGTCTCTCTTTCCTTCTTCCGACGTCTACCCTTTGGACCAGCCATTTCTTTCCTTTTTTTTTTTTTAAAAAAAGGAAGGTTCTCACTCTGTCACCCAGGCTGGAGTGCAGTGGCACCATCATAGCTCACTGCAGCCTCAATCTCCTGGGCTCCAGTGATTCTCCTGCCTCAGCCTCCCAGCTAATTTTTAAAGTTTTAATAGAGACAGGGTCTTGCCTTGGTTGCCAGGCTGGTCCTAGGTTCCTTCCTTCAAGCACGCCTCCTGCCTTGGCTACCGAAGTGCTGGAATTACAGGCATGACTGACCATACCCAGCTGGGACCAGCCATTTTGTATGCCCACAGGAAAAAAATACATTATATACATAGACTATAAAACTGTCTTATGTGCATTTGGGCTGAAATGTATATCAAGTCTCATCCATGAGCCAGAGAGGAATGGGAAGAATAAATCGTGTTTAAGAACATCTGTATTTACCAGTGCCAGACATTGTTCTCAGTGTGTACTTATGTTAAATCACTTAATTCTAATAGTAATCCTCCCTCTCAGTTAATACTTAAACTGAATATGCCAGTAGTTCAGGATATATGAGCTCTGACTCTGTTTAAGGTCACAATCAGGCTGGGTCTGGTGGCTCACACCTGTAATCCCAGCATTTTGGGAGGCTGAGGTGTGCGGATTACATGGAATACATAAGGCCAGGAGTTCAAGACCAGCCTTGGCCAACATGGTGAAAACCCGTCTCAACAACAACAACAAAAAAATTAGCCAGGTGTGGTGGCACATGCCTGGAGTCCCAGCTATTAGGGAGGTGGAGGCATGAGAATCACTTGAAGCTGGGAGGCAGAGGTTGCAGTGAGCCGAGATCGTGCCATTGCACTCCAGCCTGGGCGAGAGAGCAAGACTCTGTCTCAAAAAAGAAAATCACAATTAGCCTATTTTTGCCTATTCCAGATGTTTTATAAATAATATTAAAAGCAGAAAAGACTCAGATTAGAGTGTTGGTTCAAATTAGAGCCTTGGTGTTTATAGGCTGCTATCCTACCCATTCTAAGTGATAATTTTTTTAATCATTTCTGGAGATTTTTCCAGAAAGTTTTGGTAACTATAATTTTTCCATTTTGTTACATCTCCAGTGAAGCTTTACTGCCTCTTATATTGGTACACAAGGTAACTCCTTGTTCTCTAAGTCCTTTTACCCAGCACTTATACACAGACTGCCCCCTAAATAACAAATTAAGCAT
>PVKV010002923.1:123954-155875 GCA_004027835.1 Alouatta palliata
TTTTTTTTTTTTTTTTTTTTTTGAGACGGAGTCTCTCTCTGTCGCCCAGGCTGGAGTGCATTTGCAGTGACTCAATCTCAGCTCACTGCAACCTCTGCCTCCTGGGTTCAAGTGATTCTCCTTCCTCAGCCTTCCAAGTAGCTGGGATTAAAGGTGCCCATCACTGCTCCTGGCTAATTTTTGCATTTTTAGTAGAGATGGGGTTTCACCCAGCCTTGAATGGTTTTTCTGTACTAAAAGACATTTTTGGCATATTCAAATAAAATTATTTTAAAGATGATTTAAAAATAATGGCTGGGCATGGTGGCTCATGTCTGCAATCCCAGCACTTTGGGAGGCCGAGGCAGGTGGATCCCCTGAGGGCAGGCATTCGAGACCAGCCTAGTCAACATGGTGAAACTCCATCTCTACTAAAAATACAAAAATTAGCCAGGCGTGGTGTTGGGCGCCTGTAATCCCAGCTACTTGGGAGGCTGAGGCAGGAGAATCACTTGAACCCAGGAGGTGGAGGTTGCAGTGAGCCGAGATCATGCCATTACGCACCAGCCTGGGTGACAGAGTGAGACTCTGTCTTAAAATAATAAATAAATTAATTAATTAATTAAATTCAAGGTTTTTATATACATGTAAAGGATCTCTGTAGTGCCAGAAAAGAGCATTTAAAGGTGTGACTAACATGATACCAGATCAAATCCTAGCTGAAGCTTTGGCTGAGAAATAATGAAAGTCAGGGGACTTTTAATTTTTGAATTATGGGCTAATGTGGTTAATGGACTAATGTAAAAATATGTTGATAATAAAATTTTCTTTTTATTTAATTTAATTTTTAACTTTATTCTCTCTCATAAGAGAACTATTTTGAGATCTACATATAGAAAAACTATTTCTTGCCTCTCCCTGATGTAACAGAATTGAAATACTTTAAATATGAGTTACTTAATATTATAGTTAATATTTATGAAAGGATATTTAATTAATATACAGTATGGCTTTGTTTTTGTTTTTAATTTTTTGGATACCTTTCTCCCCTGACTCCAGTAGATATTTTCTTTGATGTACAGAGGAAGAGCCAAGTTTTTCCTTCCTGGGTCTGTGCTGTAGAAGAAAACAGGAAGGGGCCAGGTGTGGTGGCTCACACCCATATTCCCAACAGTTAGGGAGGCTGAGATGGGAGGATCAGTTCAGTCCAGAAATTTAAGACAAACCTGGACAACATAGTGAGACCTCATCTCTACAAAAAAAAGAAAAATTTAAAGTGAAAAAAAAAAAAAAGAAAACAAGAATGATGGTATCTGATCTGTGTCTTTAAATGGTCTTCCTCTGATTATTCCATAGGTCCACTGGAAAGGAGTTTGCCCTAAAGATTATAGACAAAGCCAAATGTTGTGGAAAGGTATAGTATGCATAACTTCTTTGTAAAAGAAACTAGAGTAACTTGGTGAGGTGTTTACTGTGATGAGGGAAGTTAAGTGAGGACTTGACCATCATAGCAGGAGTAGACACCAATAATAGGAAAAACAGTCAAGCTGTTTTATTCCTGCTATTTTTCAGAAACTTTAATCCTAAAACAGTAAATTGATTTGATGTTGGTCCTATCTAGAAAATGTAGATTCTTTTCTCTGGGAGATACCTGTTTTAACACCCAGCAATACTCAAAAACTGTGTCAAGAACTGTGAGGGACCTTGGACTTTACTTGCAAGGTAACAAAGCCTTCCAGCTTCATGTAGGCTAGCAGAACACAAGATTTCTAAGTCAGACAAAAGACTTTGTTACTCGTGACACAGCAGATACCATGAACTTCATGTTTGCATTGGTTTCCCATACTCCCAAGTCCCACGGCAGTGAGGCAGAGGGGCCCTGTTGGATGATTTACAAACAGTGGGTTTATGTCGTAGCTGGGGAACTCTGAGCTTAGGAAACCCTCAATCTTATGAGGAGATGCTAGCAGTCCTGCCCAATCTTTGCTCCAGAGGAGAATTTTGTTTATATTATCCTGGTTAGGAAACAAATCTGCCCTTTGCTCATAAGGGAGACTCATCTGTATGTTCCAAGGGTGTTTGCTGAACCAACTGCTGCTGCAGTTACTGATACTTTAACTGTGTTTAAAAAAAATAACTATAGCAGCAATGACAAAGAGCTTTTTAGATTCCTTTCTGGTAGCATATCAATTAAGAGAACAAGCTGTAGAACCACATCGTTCAACACCAGAGCTACCAGTCACATACAGCTACACAGCACTTCGGTGTAGCCAGTCTGGATTGAAATAAGCTGTTAAGTGTAAAATGCACACCAGATTTTGAAGACTTAGTACTAAAAAAAGAATGTGAAATACCTCATTAATATCTTTGTATTTGATCACATGTTGAAATGAAAATATTTGGATATATTAAGTTATAATTTTAAAAGCCTACTTTTTAATGTGGCTGTTGGTTAGAATTACTTATATGGATCACGGCGTATTTCTGCTGGATATCTGCTGCTCTAGAGCCAGATTCTATAAAGTGTATTCCTGGCTCTGCCTCTTCTTGGAAAATGTATTTAACCCCTCTATTTCTTCCTTTAAATTGTGGTTATTATTGACACCTAGAACATAACGTTATTGTGGGAATTGATTGAATTAAGCCATGGAAAACGGAGAAGTGCTAGTATATAATAAAAATGCAACACATGTTAACTGCTGATGTTATGAATATGCCAGAGGAGTTCAGAATGTATAATTGGCAGGATTCGATCTTATAGTTGTCATTTTATAGTTATGGAATTCCTAAACTAGTCTTCATTGGACTTCTACAAAATAGTGTATTTTTAAGAGAAAACAAAATATTATGCTCAAATATTTTAGAAAAATCTTCTCAGAATGCAGAATGGAAAATCCAGGAGGCAAATTTGTCATTTACTGTTTTTTTTTTTTAACTATACTGTAGTAGTTAATGAACCATAGACTATGCAAAATGACCTTTTTCCTTTGAATAAGTAAGGTTTTCTTTTCCTTAATTTTCTTTAAATAATTTGATGTGCTTTTACTTGTTCTTCTAGCAATATTACTTATGTTTTTCGCCTTTAATAGCCTTTTCGCTATATGTGTAAATATTCTGCTTTCCATGTGTGATTTAAACAGAATGTGTCATAATTTGGTGAGCCAGATTCTATACAACTATATTAAAATTTTTTTCAAAACAGTAAAAAAAAAAAAAAGGTGCTATGGTAAGGATATGGTTTATCTGATTAAAATTTAAACAGCTGTTTCCATGGTTGGAAGAAAAAAGGCCTTTTAATGAAAAAAAATGCAGTCGGGTACACTAAGCGCTGAGGCAAATGCATAAGTCCGTTCTAACATTTGGATCTTATTTTTTCTAGTCTTTGAATGTCATTCTGTTTTTATAATGCATGATCAAATACTTTTTCCACTTTTGCATTTTGCTTATCTAAACAACTATTTCCACATTAAGACTATATAAAATTATAATTTGGGAACTTGATTAGTTACAAATAGGTTGATTTTTCCCATTAGATTTTATTTTTAGCAAAAAATTATATAGAGAATTTTTGTTAATTTGAGGGGTGGTATTCAGTCACTGTTTTTGGAGTATTGGTCACCTCTGCTGTATACAGAAAATTAATGCTGAAAATAATATCTGCTATTTGTTACACTGTATTGTTTAATCCAGGCTTAGATATATAGGAACTTTGCACGTTACCTTTAATGACTTGCAAAACAGATGCACCAGTTTTACAGATAAGGAAACAGACTCAGATTAAATAGCTTCCAAAAAGTCACACAGAGACAGAGCTGTGACTGGAATTTTGTGCTGTCTGGTTACACAGCCTGTACATTGGCTGATCTACTGTGTTCCCTCTCTGAGTTCAATTTATTCATTTCTTCCGGTAATAAGAACTTGGGAAACATTGTTACTCTCTCTTGTCTTCTGTTTCTTCATCCTTAATATACACTGGCATTGTTAGATTAATGTATTCACCTAGATATTGGTGCATATTCTGGCTGCACTGTGCTAGGAATAGGGTAATATATATATTAATACCAGTTCTGCAAAGACTGTTACAGGAGTTCAGGGGAAGCACGTGGGAGAGAAGTAGGTGACCAGTGAAGTTGCTACCGAGGAAGCATTTGGGCTGGAGCGGGAACAGTGGGTAGGGAGGGTTTCAATAGGCAGCAGTGGAAAAGCAGCCTACGACGTGGTCAGAACAGTCTGAGCAAAGGCCCAGAAGACAGAAAGCATGTTGTGCCCTTCTGAGTGGGAGATTATTGCAAGAGCTGCACTGGGGCCAGATTCATAGAGGCTTTTGAGAAGGCTATGGTATTTGTAAATTTAAGAATTCTTCCAGTTCTAATATTCTCTTTCATTCTAAGTAAGTATTTATTGAATTCCCTCAGTGTGCAAAGCCCTGAGCTTTCTGTTCTGGTGCTTAGAAGTGGTCCATTTTTGTCTTCCCACAGTATACAGTTTGGCATTCATCATCTATGTGGGCCCAGGCAGGACATAAATCCAGAAGTGTGTTTGGAAGTATTCGTTTCCCCAGGCTGTGGGAATAAGTTACCACAACCTTGGTGGCTTAAAACAACAGAAAATTATCCTCTCACAGTTCAGGAGGCTCGAAGTCAGAAACCCAAGCTTCCTTTGGGGGTTTTGGGGAGAATCTGTCCCTGGCCTCCGAGCATCCGGTGACAACAACGTGTTCTTGGGTTGTGGTCGCGTCTCACCAGTCTCTGCCTCCATCTTCATGCAGCCGCCTTCTCTGTCTGTGTGAAACTTCCCTGTGCTTCTCTAAGAACACCTGTGATGGCATTTGCCCTTGTGCCCCCACAATCCGGGGTTATCTCGCCACAGCAGAACCCTTCATCACATCTGCAGAACTCTTTTCCCAAGTAAGGTAATATTTCCAGGTTGCAGGGATTAGGACTTGATGTCTTTGGGTGTCTATTATTCAGTCTGTTGTGTATGTTTACCACAGAAACCACATGTGGTGATTTGTACATTTTCTCTCTCCCACCACTTTCTCCTCTCATTGTGCTCTGAGCAACACAGACACCAGCTGTGAAGCCACTGTGGGCAGGGGAGTGCGTGATGTGTCTACTCTTTCACATGAGCACTTTGGTACCTGCTGCGTGTTAGCAACTGTGCTAGTTGTTGGAGAGTGAGGTAACCAGAACCTTCACAAGGTCTCAGTTGCAGAGGGTTAGAGACCAGCACATAAACAGTTGGAAGATGGTGGGATGAGATCTGTGATACGGGACTGTGAGAACAGGTGAGGGGACTACCTGACCCAGCTGTGAGTGAGCAGGGGAGGTGACTTAGAAGAGGGGAGATCTGATCTGCTTCTGAGAAGTACATAGGATTTTGTCAAGTAGTAGGTGAAGAAAGTTCCAGATAAAGAAAACTACAGCTGGAATGATGGCTCATGCCTATAATCCCAGCACTTCGGGAGGCTGAGGTGGGAGGATTCCTTGAGCCCAGGAGTTCAAGACCAGCCCTGCAACACAGCAAGACCTCATTTCTACAAAAATGAAAAATTAGCTGGGCATGGTGGTGCACACCTGTGGTCCCAGCTACTCAGGAGGCTGAGGCGGGAGGATTGTTTGAACCTGGGAGGTGGAGGTTGCAGTGAGCTGGGATCACACCACTGCACCCCAGCTTGGGTGACAGAACGAGCCCCTGTCTCAAAAAAAGAAAACTACCTGTGAGAATGCCTAGAAGTCTAGGTAAGGGACTGGCAAGAGGAATACAGAGAATTGAATGGATGGATTCAGAGGCCACCAAGAAGTTAGGTGGGCAGACATTGGTGATTGTGGGTGTATTATCCACCCACAAGGAGGAGGAGGAAAGGAGGAATCAGGGC
Organism: Alouatta palliata; assembly: GCA_004027835.1. NCBI lineage: Eukaryota > Metazoa > Chordata > Mammalia > Primates > Atelidae > Alouatta > Alouatta palliata. Next base: position 129,812 of record PVKV010002923.1, read on the forward strand.
GCAATTCCTGTTTCTGCTTGGGACAGCAAGGTTCCTTCAATGAGATGGAGGATACAGAGGAAAGGACTGCTTTATGGACTGGGATGGGTTGAGACAAGTTGATTAGTCTGGTTTGAGAGAGTTGTTTTCTCTCCTATTATTACCCGTCCCCCCCCCACACACACACACATCCCTCTCTCTTTGTATGTAAAAAAATCACTATGTCCAAAGATAAGGCAGTGTCCTTTGCCGAGTTAGCAGTTTCTTCATTTACTCTCACACAGAACTGTGGAACACTGCCATGAAATGATTCATATGTTAATTGGAGTTAGAATCATGAATCACTTAACATAAATAATGGTAGATGATTGAATAATGTAAGTTCAGTATGGTACAAGACAAAAGCGATACTAATATTTAGAAATACTCTCTTGGAAAATTTAATCTAGATAGCAATTTTTGCATATTAGAAACAGACTACATATAGGTTGCACAAGAAATAGGAAGATAATGTTTTCAAAAATTTTTATGCAGTACTTTTATTTTGTTTCTGATGATGATTAGTTTTGAAAGTGGATTGTTCCTTCATAGACAATTTTACAGGGACAGCAAGAGGTTGAGAAATAAAGGCTAACAGCTCCCATGTGTTAAAACATTCACTCTGTGTTAGAATACCAGCCATTGTTGAGTAGAACTCAGTGGGCTAATAAATGATGGCGGAGGTAATGTTGCTGCAGTATTTGAAAGGTAACACTGCTGGTGGCCCTTAGGAGAAGTTCCACAATATATCCCAGAAGACCTTCTGTTGTGCCTTTTATTGAAAAAGATAATAACTTTTGGGAGTTGTAATCTCCTTATATGCTAGACATCTTACTTCAATTTGAGAGGGGTTCTTGGGTTACTGGTGATGGGAATTATCTTGCAGATATCACTAAATTAGCATCACAAACACAGCCCCCAAGGAGAGGCGAACATAGAGACTTCCAATTTTGGAGAAAATGAGGAGCAGCGAGGAGAATGGAAGTGAGAGATCCATTTAGCTTTAAAATAAAAGCCTATTTAATGACAGTGGTAGTAGCAACTATTGTCTTTGCTTCACATGGAGTGAAATAAATCCATGTGCTTGCTTGTACATGTTCACAAAAGTGTATCTAGCCCTGCTTTTTAGTGTGATTAAGGATATGCCTGGTGCAGGTGATCCAAGAGCTTCAAAATACGTGAATCAGTGTAGAGGGTTTGCCAAGTCTTTTCTTTGTCTTTGTGACCATGAGGAGCTGGCTGTACAGCTGATTCCCAAGGCTGGAACTCGGGCTCTGTCTGCTGCTCTGTAACTTAGACAGATGGGCCTTGGAGACAGGTAGGACACCCTGTTCTTGGCTTCCCAGCTGTGGTTTACTGGGGTCCAAGAACCACCATTCTTCAGATTTGGAATCGTTTGTTGAGTCATAAGCCAGTCAAAGACTTTCTCCCCCTGTTCATTAAAAGAAGCATGGATTCTCCTTCTCACACAAAGCCTGCTGTGATTCTTAACCCCTAAGTCAGTGTGGTGGTGCTGCTTGCTCTTTTGAAGGAATTAAATACTTTCAGCTTACAGCTATTATTTTCATTTTGAAAAATTCCAGCTTGGCATTATTGAATTCTTCCCCTTTGGAAGGTGATAATGTGTGTATGAGAAAGATGGGCTTGGATTCAGAAACCTAGTTTACAGTCAACCTCCAGTGACTGTTTCTAAGGATAAAGTGTTCAAGTATTACACAAGTACTCTACACAGCTGCTAACAAACAGTGACTAGATTCCTAGTAAACGTTGGTTTCTTTCCCATACTTCTGTTTACCATTTGTACTGTCACTCACCAACATTTATTGAGTGACTGCTTGGACAAGCACCATGCATTCAGTTCTCAAGAAACATAACCTACCATGTGCAGGAGCTTGAAACAGATTTTTCTCTGCATGCTATTTATTCATTTGTTGTAATTTCTATTTCCAGTTCTTGTCCAAAAGGATGAGGTGGCTCTTATCTTCATGGATCCATGTGTAAAAATACATGAACACATGTTGAGAAATTTTTTTTTGCATTGCTATTGTTTATTTACAACTTAAAGAGTTTAAAAAATAGCCTCATCAAAGACAAAGGTACATTGACACAGCATCAGATAATCCCGTCTTCAGCATTCCACTGAACGTGTGCTCATTCCAAAGTCTTCAAGTTTTTCTTACATTACCAATTTTTAAAGGTAACAATAATTTTCATTTCTTAATTAAGACCTCATACTCAAGCTATAACTGCAGAGCTTATGGTGCATACTTTTCAGGCAGCAAATAAAAGTAGGAATGTATTCCTAATGAGATGAATGACTTAGCACTTAGCAATTGCAAAGATTCCCTATCCGACCACAAAATTATTAGTCACTGATGGAAGTAGAAATGAGCAAATCGATGACTTGATGCTTCAGTAGAATCCCCCTTGAAAACAGGGGAGAACCAAGTCATCAATAACTCTGGAATCAATTCTTGTTCCATCTGCCAGTTTCCAGCCAAATGGAATAATGGTCTGTTGGTAGTCAACTGTTTCAGCTTCGAAGTTTGTGTTACACTAGGATTTTCTTTTTCTTTTTTTTTTTCACATCTGCAACATTTATTTTTTAAAGGAATGGATTTTGAGAGAAAACAACGTGGCGCAGAAATATGGAATAGAAAATAAATACAAGTGTAGGCTATTTTGCTAATTGTTTTATAACCTACACTAGGATTTTCTTACCTTCAATTAAAATAAGCTAGATAACACTTAGGAATTGACCTTGACCCTATGGAAATTCTTTTTTTTTTTTTTAATTTTATTTTCCATCTGGATTTCTGTAATTATATTTACATGTAAGAAAAGGTACATACATTCAACTATTTCAAGAAAATGTTATTTAAGTGACTGACATTAATTTTAAATTTATGATAATTCAACTTCAACTGGTCTGGAGTTTACTATCATTTATTTATTTATTTTACTTTTTGTTTTGCAGTACTAGAATTTTAAATTATATTTATCATATGAATTTATAGAGCTACACACATTATGCTTTAATCATTATTAAAGTTGAATTCAGTTATTTTTTTTTTTTTTTGATTTTAGGTTTTGGGGTACATGTGAAGAACATGCAAGATTGTTGCATAGGTACACACATGGTAGTGTGATTTGCTGCCTTCCTCCTCATCACCTATAGCTGGCATTTCTCCCCATGCTATCTCTCCCCAACTCCCCACCCCCTGCTGTCCCTCCCCTATTTCCCCCTGGTAGACCCCAGTGTGTGATGCTCCCCTCCTTGTGTCCATGTGTTCTCATTGTTCAACACCCACCTATGAGTGAGAACATGCGGTGTTTGATTTTCTGTTCTTATGTCAGTTTGCTGAGAATGATGGTTTCCAGGTTCATCCATGTCCCTACAAAGGACACGAACTCATCGTTTTTGATGGCTGCATAATATTCCATGGTGTATATGTGCCACATTTTCCCTGTCCAGTCTATCATCGATGGGCATTTGGGTTGGTTCCAGGTCTTTGCTTTGTAAACAGTGCTGCAGTGAACATTCGTGTGCATGTGTCCTTATAGTAGAATGATTTATAATCCTTTGGATATATACCCAGTAATGGGATTGCTGGGTTAAGTGGAATTTTTATTTCTAGGTCTTGAGGAATCGCCACACTGTCTTCCACAATGGTTGAACTAATTTACACTCCCACCAACAGTGTAAAAGTGTTCCTATTTCTCCACATCCTCTCTAGCATCTGTTGTCTCCAGATTTTTTAATGATTGTCATTCTAACTGGCGTGAGGTGGTATCTCAATTTAGTTTTGATTTGCATTTCTCTAATGACCAGTGATGATGAGCATTTTTTCATATGTTTGTTGGCCTCATGTATGTCTTCTTTTGTAAAGTGTCTATTCATATCCTTCGCCCACTTTTGAATGGGCTTGTTTGTTTTTTTACTTGTGTATCTGTTTTAGTTCTTTGTAGATTCTGGATATCAGCCCTTTGTCAGATGGGTAGACTGCAAACATTTTTTCCCATTCTGTTGGTTGTCAATTCACTCTAATGACTGTTTCTTTTGCTGTGCAGAAGCTGTGGAGTTTGATTAGGTCCCATTTGTCTATTTTGGCTTTTGTTGCCAATACTTTTGGTGTTTTGGTCATGAAGTCCTTGCCTACACCTATGTCCTAAATGGTTTTGCCTAGATTTTCTCCTAGGGTTTTTGTGGTGTTAGGTCTGAAGTTTAAGTCTTTAATCCATCTGGAGTTAATTTTAGTGTAAGGTGTCAGGAAGAGCTCCAGTTTCTGCTTTCTGCACATGGTTAGCCAGTTTTCCCAGCACCATTTGTTAAACATTTGTTTATATTTCCCCATTGCTTGTTTTTGTCAGGTTTGTCAAAGATTGGATGGTTGTAGATGTGTGGTGTTGCCTCCGAGGCCTCTGTTCTGTTCCATTGGTCTATATCTCTGCTTTGGTACCAGTACCATGCTCTTTTGATTACTGTAGCCTGGTAGTATAGTTTGAAGGCCTGTAGTGTGATGCCTTCCACTTTGTTCTTTTTGCTTAGAATTCACTTGGCTATGCTGGCTCTCTTTTGGTTCCATATGAAGTTTAAGGTGCTTTTTTCCAGTTCTGTGAAGAAGGTCATTGGTAGCTTGATGGGGATAGCGTTGAACCTGTAAATTACTTTGGGCAGTATGGCCATTTTCATGATATTGATTCTTCCTAACCATGAGCATGGAATGTTTCTCCATCTGTTTGTGTCCTCTCTAATTTTGTTGAGCAGTGGTTTGTAGTTCTCCTTGAAGAGGTCCCTTACGTTCCTTGTTAGTTGTATACCTAGGTATTTTATTCTCTTTGTAGCAATTGTGAATGGCAGTTCATTCTTGATTTGGCTCTCTTTAAGTCTGTTATTGGTGTATAGGAATGCTTGTGATTTTTGCACATTGATTTTCTATCCTGAGACTTTGGTGAAGTTGCTTATCAGTTTCAGGAGCCTTTGGGCTGAAACAATGGGGTCTTCTAGATATATAATCATGTCATCTGCAAATAGAGACAATTTGACATAAATGCCCAAATGAGAAACAAGGAAAGATCAAAAATCGATACTCTATTGTCAAAATTGAAAGAGCTAGAGGAGCAAGATAAAAAAACTCAAAACTTTGTAGAAGACAAGAAATAACTAAGATCAGAGCAGAACTGAAGGAGATAGAGACACAAACAACCCTTCAAAAAATCAGTAAATCCAGGAGCTGATTTTTCAGAAAGATCAACAAAATAGACCACTAGCCAGATTAATAAAAAAGAAAAGAGAGAATAATCAAATAGATGCAATAAAAAATGATAAAGGGGATATAACCACAGATTCCACAGAAATACAAACCATCATCATAGATTATTACAAACAACTCTATGCACATAAACTAATAAACCTGGAAGAGATGGATAAATTCCTGGACACTTGCATCCTCCCAAGCCAAAACTGGAAGAAGTCAAAACCCTGAATAGACCAATAACAAGGTCTGAAGTTGAGGCAGCAATTAAGAGCCTACCTCCCAAAAAAAGCCCAGGTCCAGAAGGGTTCACAGCCAAATTCTACCAGACATACAAAGAGGAGCTGGTACCATTCCTTCTGAAACTATTCCAAAAAATCCAAAAAGAAGGAATCCTTCCCAAATCATTTTATTAAACCAACATCATCCTGATACCAAAACCCGGCAGAGACTCAGCAAGAAAACTTCAGGCCAATATCCATGATGAACATAGATGCAAAAATCTTCAATAAAATACTGGCAAACCGATTGCAACAGTACGTCAAAAAGCTTATCCACCATGATGAAGTAGGCTTCATCCCGGGGATGCAAGGCTGGTTCAACATACACAAGTCTATAAACGTAATTGACCACATAAACAGAACCAAAGACAAAAACCACATGATTATCTCAATTGATGCAGAGAAGGCCTTTGACAAAATTCAACAGCCCTTTATGTTAAAAACCCTCAAGAAACTAGGTATTGACGGAACGTATCTCAAAATAATAAAAGCTATTTACGACAAACCAACAGCCAATATCATACTGAATGGGCAAAAACTGGAAGCATTCCCTTTGAAATCTGGCACTAGACAAGGATGCCCTCTCTCACCACTCCTATTCGATATAGTATTGGAAGTTCTAGCCAGAGCAATCAGGCAAGAAAAAGAAATAAAGGGTATTCAAACAGGAAAGGAGAAGTTTTAATGTCTCATTTAAAACAGAGCAGTCATTGTTCATGATTCATGGGTTGCGTTATTAAGAATAATTCCTTAATTCTGTAAGTAAACATTTTGCCGCAGTGCTGATCCCAACTGCATTACTCACCAGGATTGATAATCAGATTGTGTTTTCAGAGAAGTGATTAGAGTTAAAATGAGAATAGTGGTCCCCATGATACTGTATGTTTTCAGATTTCTGAAATGTAAGACCTTAAGGAACATCCATCTGGTGAATGACTTCATATCCAGTCATAGAGAAAGAAAGTTCTTTTTTTCATTAATTTCAGCGTGAAATTCAAATTCATGTTAGTAACAGTTTAAAAACTAAAAATGCCTAATGCCAGAAGTTATATGCCGTAAGCATGCCAATTTTTCTTATATGCCTCGTCTTTATTTGTGAGTGTGTACTGAAATCAAAAAGTGGTTCTGGCTAAAATACAAAGCACAGAGCTGTGTGCTGACGCGTTCATAGCATCCCAACCTCTTAAGGTGTTAGAAATAATGAAGAGTAAGAAGACAGTATGCTTTATGTGCCACAGAAGCACCGTAGAGCCTTTTAGGGGCTGTTTAGGAGTCTGTATCTTTTTGGTAATGTCAATAAGATGCTCACACTGACTGTCTTGTCCCTACGGGAATGAATTAGGTCAAGTTTAGTTGCCTTTGTGCCAAGAGAGGTGCTTTCTTCGGCATCAGATCCACAGGCCGTGTTTGTTCTATTGTCCTCCAGGCCTTCGAGAGAGAGCAGAGGGTTCTTTGATTTCTGATCCTCCTTCCTATACCGTTCGTTTGACAGGAACACCTGATTGAGAATGAAGTGTCAATACTGCGCCGAGTGAAACATCCCAATATCATTATGCTGGTCGAGGAGATGGAAACAGCAACTGAGCTCTTTCTGGTGATGGAATTGGTCAAAGTAAGAGGATAGAGAGATTTTCTTAGTGCCTAGTTACACAATTTACAACATCCTTGATGGATCTAATCAAAAAAGTATATTGCTACCTCGTAACTTTCATTATTTATAGTAATTGATTTTAGTGGCACTTGTGTCATTTTCTTCTCCATGCCAATGAGCCATCTTTCTTACCTTCAGAAGATTGCACTGTGGATGCTTTGATGTGTTCTTTTTTGTTTCTTTAGGGTGGAGATCTCTTTGATGCAATTACTTCATCAACTAAGTACACGGAGAGAGATGGCAGTGCCATGGTGTACAACTTAGCCAACGCCCTCAGGTATCTCCATGGCCTCAGCATCGTGCACAGAGACATCAAACCAGAGAATCTCTTGGTATGTCATTCCTGCTTTTTCTGTTCCAATGAATGCCTCTCTTCCTTTAAAAGGATCATAGGCAAATAGGGCATTTTACAGTCTATTCCAATCCTGCATTATGAGACTTTAAATTTAGAAAATTAGCAAGACTCGTGAATGACCATCAAACACTAATGGAGTTTTTAAATTTTTCTGCATCTACTGTTTACCAGATGTATCATTTCATTCTCACACTGCTATAAAGAACTACATGAGACGGGGTAATTTATGAAGAAAAGAGGTTTGATTGACAGTTCCACGGAGTTAACAGGAAGCATGATTGGGAAGCCTCAGGAAACTTACAATCCTGGCAGAAGGTTAAGGGTTAGCAAGCACCTTCTTCACATGGTGGCAGGAGAGAAAGAGAGTGAGGAGGGAAGTGCCATACATATTTAAACCATCATATCTCATGAGAACTCACTACCACCAGAACAGCATGGGGGAGATCTGCTTCCATAATAGTCACCTCATACCAGGTCCCTCCCCCAACATTGGGAATTACAGTTCAATGTGAGATTTAGGTGGAGACACAGAGCCAAAGCATGTCACCAGACATAAGAAGATACATTTTCTGGGAGGCTGAGGCAGGCAGATCACGAGGTCAAGAGATCGAGACCATCCTGACCAACATGGTGAAACCCCGTCTTTACTAAAAATACAAAAATTAGCTAGGTGTGGTGGTGTGCGCCTGTACTCGGGAGGCTGAGGCAGGAGAATCACTTGAACCCAGGAGGCAGACGTTGCAGTGAGCTGAGATCACGATACTGCGTTCCAGCCTGGCAACAGAGTGAGACTCAAGAAAAGAAAAAAAGAAACTACATTGTCATTCATATTTTAATTGATGGCACTGACTTAAAGGTGAACAGGAAAATCATTTTATAGGGCAAAAAATTGTGAAGAATGGGTTTGAGACAGGATTAGAGGCTCATAGGAGACAGGAGTAGAACATGGAGGGGTTCATTTATTTGCAGGGCAGAATTTTGGAAATAATCTAGTGCATTCAGCTTTACAGATGTGGAAACTGAGACTAAGAGATGCCAATTTTTTTTCCTTAGAAGTCTGTTTTATCCTATTATTCTAAGAATAAAGTCTTATTCTACTATGGTACTCAGAGTTCTTCTGATCTCAATTTGCCTTTTCAGCCTCCTGTCCTGTTAATAACCCTTTCTTACCCATCCAACTCAACATGGCCTAAGCTTCAAGCCGTATTTAACTCACCTTCATGGTGAGTCTTGATAGCTAGACACAGCTTGCTAATTGGGAGCCAAGCCTCGTGACCACATTATAGAGGAATTTTAGAGAAACTCGTTGGGGAATTTGGCACTTACACTCCTCCCAGCCCCCTACAAATACACATGAGATAACTGACTTCTTTATTTCCACCTTTCAGGGATCTCATCCTCATTCCTGCTTGGGAGTCAAGCTTTTCTCAGTCCTTTACATCATGTTAATCCAAACACAGGTTCCTCCATCCTCAGCTTTTAGTTAAAACTTGACTTATCAACAGCATTACACCTCCATTGCTTCTGTCCATACTGGTCTTCATTTGTAGCGTCCTCTCTTCCAGCAGTGTGGTAAACCATTCACCTTGTAACACACTGAGCAAAAGTGAAGTCCTCTTTGACACCCTGGCCTCTGTAGACAGAGTTCAGTCACAGCTCCCTCGGGTTTCTGTTGCATTTGCCATGGGGTTGGGACCTTAGCATATACTTGTCTGTCTCTTTGGGATTGCAAGCACTGTGGAGCTTTCTGTCTCAATTATCTTTGTATCTCCAATGGCCTGGACAGTGCCACGTAAACACATAAAGCACAGAAGAGTGTTTGCTGGCTGGCCACTGACACTCATGCTGGAGCCTGAGCCTCTACAGCCTATTATGAGCACCACAGAAATAACTGTTGAAAGGAATATGCATTGATGCATAGCTTCTGAAGCCATCCCGGGGACTTTTTATTTTCTGGCTAATCTAATCCAGAGGACCCATCTTTTCTTTTGATAATATCATTTGATGATTTCTGAGTGTCCATTTAAAAGTATGTGAAACTTTATCTCACTGTCCTCTGGCTTGAGGGAATTATATTTCATTTCTATATTTTCTTATTAGGAAAAGAAATATCCCTGCTCTGTGTAGAAAAAAAAAAAAAGGTTTGTGGACTTGGTTTTATGAACTCTAACAAGGAATGGAGACAGAGCTGTAAACCGAGCCTCAGGAGGAAAGTAAGCATATGGCGTTCTCTCCTCAAAACAGGCCTCTTACCCATCGGGACCTTGCAGCTCGCTGCGCTTCTCCACTGTCAGACTGAGTTTGGCTTGGGCTTCACAAACAAAGCTTTCACAGGGTTTTCTCCAGGTGTGGCCAGATACAAACACAGGGACATTCATGAGGATACCCCCCCGACTGCTTCCTGCTCTCCACACCCTGCCTCGCCCCACTGGCTTCAGTTACTGCATTCTCTGTACTGATGGGAGCCACAGGTTCCCAGGGAACCCCTGGAGCCAGCCTGTCCAGCAGCCCTGATTTAAGGCCCAGCAAAGAAGGTGACTGGGGTGCTTGTGAGCTTCCCTGTAAACCAGGGAGTGTCCATTTCCCAGCTCACAGATCTCACTCTCACCTCCCGTTTCTTCTCTTTTCCACTCACAGTTTCTTAATAAAGAATCTGACACCGCCTCCTCCTTTCTTGTCACACATCAAGGGTGGATAATGTTTTTCACTTCTTCATGAGAATTGGCTAAAATTTAAAAAATTTAAAAGAGTAAATAATGTAATGGGGATTGATGTCTCCAACATCATGAGTCTCAGAATGCAATCAGGAAATCAGAATCACACTCCTCATCAAGTCCCATCTGTCCTGGATTAGCGTCTATCCCTTTTCAAACCTGTGCCAACCCCCTTGTGTTACCCCAGAAAGGGAGGAGAAGGAAGAAGAGGATAAAAGTGATCTCTGGAAGAGGCGAATGTGTGATGCAGAAAGGCTCTCCCGAGCCTTCAGAAGCAACTTTAGAGTCTTGAGAAACAACCTTAGCCTCATATATCTCAGTAAAATGTGTGTTTGCCATGGAAAACCTAACTAGATCACTTGGCAGTTTCTAGATTTAGTCAGCAGGTTGGCATTGGCCTGGGAGAAGAGAGTGCCATTGAGATACTAAAAGTAAATACCCAGAGTGACTGTCAGCCTCTTCCTGCTCTAAGAACTAATTCAGTTTTTAAACACCAGAGCATTCAGACATCTGATTTGCATCCCCTTCTCTGGTAAGCAGCATCATAATTTAAAACCCTGCCATGGGAGATGTATGGGTAGCTGTGTCAGGGAGCACAAGGGTGGCCGTTAATGCTGTGAGTTACAGCCTGGTGGTGCCGTGTCAGAGTTAACTGTGAGAGACCGGTGATAAATTCGGGTTGTCCAGGAGTTCTGGGGACAGGGGAGAGAAGAGGGTTGGTTTCTCATATTTGAAGTCTTTCTAAATCATCAAGTTGACATTTTATTTAGAGAACATGCAGTGTTCATTTTGTATGTGGGATCTGCATTCCCCACGTTTTTTATTTTTGCATTCTGAGAACAACTTTTGACAGAAGCATCTCAGCTTGTGGTGGGGCATTTGAACACTGCAGGGCTGGAGTTCTCACAGTTGTGATTGTTTAAATTCACTCAATCTGTAAGTAAGTGCAGGCTGTAGTCAGGGTTCTGGCGGGCCTACCCAGTTATTTTTCAGGTACAGAATCTTGTAGAATGGTGCTTTGGAACAACGAACAAGGGTCCTTGCTGGAGCCCCTACCTGGCCACGTGACTAGTAACCTGAGTGCTGTGTGCCTCAGTCTCCTCATTTGTAAAATGGAGGTAATAGTTCTTTTCCTAATTGCCCAGTGAGGTGGCTATAGAAGTCCAGTGAGAGAGTGTTTGGGAGAATTTTGAAATCTCCATAGTCCTTGAGAATGTCAGTTTCTGGGGAGACCTGAACCCTGACAGCCAGCCTTTGGAGTCCCTGTTCATCTATTCACCTCTTCATTAAAGTCAGTTTTTTTTTTTATACAGTCTTGCTCTGTTGCTAGCCTGGAGTGCAGTGGTGCAATCTCGGCTCACTGCAGCCTCTGCCTCCCAGGTTCAAGCAATTTGCCTGCCTCAGCCTCCTGAGTAGCTGTGACTACAGGCATGCGCCACCACGCCCAGCTAATTTTTGTATTTTTAACAGAGACAAGGTTTCACCATGTTGGCCAGGATGGTCTCGATCTCTTGACCTCAGGTGATCCACCTGCCTCGGCTCCAAAGTGCTGGGATTACAGGCGTGAGCCACCATGCCCAGCCTAAAGTCAATTGTTTTTAAAGCAATGCTGTATGTGTCTCTGTATCTATCTAGAGAGAGATATAGGTATAATTTCTTCCTGCTTTGAAGAGAATCTCCCACTAAGATTTGAAATTTATTCATGTTAGACATATTTGCTTCTGTGTCTAGCATTGGGGAGAGATGAATCAGGAAAAATATTATGATTTCAGGCTTGTCTGCCCCAATGACACTTCCTTTTTGATGTTTAACCAAGGAATATCACTTGCACAGACATAATTCAGCTGTTATAGACTGTTCAGTCCCTTTCTATTTATGCTCCTGCATCTGACTCTGAATTATTTATACCGGAGATGTGAAAAACAGGACTTAAGAGACTTCTGAGTATCTGACAGCAACCCCTGAATACCCCTAGGCATCACTAAATGGAGTCCTTAAAATAAACACTATTTTTCAAAAATTGTACCTAATGAGTGTATTTTTAAGTTGTAAAAACAAAATAACAGTGACATTAATAAAACTTTTTTTTATTCTCATGATACAGACATTTAGGAAGCTGTGCTTATAACGTTCTTATCGCTGCAATTACTTAAGAAATTTCTTTCCAAAGTATGGGTTTGGGTAAAGACATTATAAATTCCAACTCTGATTATATCAGATTGTTCTTGCTAATGTTTACATTAAACATAATGGGTGGAAAGTTTTCCTGAGACGGCGACGTGACTAAGAATCTGGAATCTGTTACTTTAGTCACTCATATCTTTGAAAATGTTTCTGCTGACTTGTGGGCTGACTCAGAATTGAAAATATCTATGAGGGACTCAAAATCCTCATCATTACTCCTGTGAAACTTTAAAGTCATAAAAGTATGTGCTAGGGATGTGTATTCAGTATATAAGACTGGAAAACTTTATTCAGATACTAAAGGTGAAACATATTCTTATTAAATGGATAAGGACATCAAACGTAAGGGAAGGTATTTCAGTGCTGTCCTCTTTAAAATGCCTGTAAAACTTGGGGAATCACTGGCCTGGGGGAGCCCTGCGCTTCTCCATGCTTTTTACAGACGGCTATTTAAATCACTCCCCCTCATTAAGTAGCAGACTAATGGATGATGTTGCAACATGCTTATCTTGAAAAAACGTCATCTTCTAAATTTTTCTCCTTCTACAGTTAATAGTGGTTGAGGTAAATATCTGGTTCAGTAAAATATGAGGCAAAGCAAACTAAATATGCTTAAAATAGAAAAATAGAAATACGCGCTACAGTGAGTATAGACTGGGCCTCCGCAGCAGTTTATTCTTCTCGGAAATTCCATGTTTTAGAAATGGACATCCGAGAGACAACTATACACTCAGGTTCAGGATTGCATGGTGAAATCTGAATTATGCTGTCATATGCACTTGTTTGCCTCTAAAATATCCATTTAGAATGTAACTTTTAAAAGTTCTATTTATTCCATGTTTTGCTTATATATAAAATTATTATGAAACCAGCACATGTTAATTGTAAACATTTTAGAAGCCACTGAAAAATATAAAGAAAATTAATCCTTCATGCTGCTACTTAGAGATAAACTTGTTAACATTTTGAGTATTTTATACATAATTATGCAGATTTTTTACTCTGTGTACTAGTGACAGTTTCCCTTATTAATATATTTGAAAAGTGCTTATTAGAATCTAGTATTTTTATTATGGTAATATAATTAGTCATTGCCCCATTAGCCATTTATGTTGCCTTTGGTTTTTAAAAGTCATAGATAAATTCCAAGATTGGCATCTTTGTGTATAACATTTGGGTCTATCTCTATTCTCTTAGAGTTGATTTTGAGAAGTAAACTTATTGGGTCAAAGGTTATAACTGATATAAAGAAATTTGCTATATATTGCTGAAATGCTTTCTAGAAAGGTTCTTAAATTTAAGCATAAACATTCACATCTCCACCAGCATTTTTAAACCTTTTCCAATGTCATAATTATCTAATCAGCCAGTCCTTCCAGGAAATGGAAAGGACATTTTTTATTTTTTTACATTTTAGTTTTATTTTTTCTCCTTTATCATGACCCACAATGAAGGAACATTTATTGAGCCCAATCTGAGGTTTGTTTCATTTCGCCTTCACACCAACTTCACAAGGAAGTTACTGGCATTATTTCACTTCATAGATGAAGAAATGTGCTCAGAGAGGTTATGTGACTTTCAGAGGTCACACAACCAGGAGATGTGTGGACTTGTTACTGAGGTTCAGGCTGCCTGATCCCAAAGGTCATTTTCTTTCTAAAATTCCAAGGTTTTCCCCTGTGTCATATTTATGTTTCTTCACCGACTGTCCAGACAACAAAGACCCCGTCGCTGCCCCTAATTTTCTTTTCTGAACTAAACATGCTAGCCCTGTGGAGGTCACCGAATGCTTTGGTGAGACTTAATACACCATTTCTTGGGCTCTGAGGTACATCACACACAGCAAATTCTAAATAAAGGTCAGTTTCTACCTCCAGGATTGGAGGCCTCTCATGCCCATCAGGTACGCAGCTGCCTACACCCTAATACTGTGTCAGCAAGCATGTGTGTTCACTGTACTCCTAGATAAGGAACTTTCTGCAAAAGTGGAAAATAGTTTTTCCAAATTACACACAATCGTGCAGAATCTGAAGAGAAAACAATTAGCACTTTAACCAAGATAAATCAGGGTGTCAGAATCACAAGGAGGGGTCAGGCGTGATAATCCCAGCACTTTAGGAGGCCGAGGTGGGCAGATCTCATGAGCCCAGGAGTTCAAGACCAGCTTGGGCAATATAAGGAGACCTCATCTCTACAAAAAATTAAAAAATTAGCTTAGTGTGGTGGCATGCACCTGTAGTTCCAGCTACTTGGGGTGGGGTTCGGTGGGGGAAGGATTACTTGAGCCTGAACACCACTGCACTCCAGCCTGGATGACAAAGCAAGACCCTGTCTTCAAAAAAAGAATCACAAGGAGGGATTTCATTAGAGTTTAATAGTCAATGTGTCTGTGTCCTTTCTGCCTAATTCCAAGAGCCCTCTTGCCATCATTGAGGAAAAAAAAATCTTCTGATCATTGGCTGATTTCTGTTTCAGGTGTGTGAATATCCTGATGGAACCAAGTCTTTGAAACTGGGAGACTTTGGGCTTGCTACTGTGGTAGAAGGCCCTTTATACACAGTCTGTGGCACACCCACTTACGTGGCTCCAGAAATCATTGCTGAAACTGGGTAAGACTTCTGCTGGCCCTGGTTAGTACTTTTAACTTTGGTGAGAAAGGCCTGTTTTTGTTGCTATTGCTGCTTGCATATACAGTGCCTCCTGTGAAGGTGGAGAATGGAAAGAAGAGAGAGGCTGGGGCCTGCACCATGATTTTGATCTCAGGAAGCAGAGTTTATGCTTGTCTGGCCAGAGCCCTGGCCTGGACTTGTGTCCCAAGGCCACTCTTGGGAATATGGCCGTAGTCACCAAGACTGTGGTTAGGCTGGTGGAAACAGATGCCTTCTTCTGTAGGGTGATGCATTCATCTCTAGGTGAAACGAAATGAATAATTTAATACCAGAATAATCCTTTTCCTAACAAATAAAGGCAGTACTCCAGTACCATGGAAGGTTCTTGGGAGTCATCGTTTCTCTCCCCCTCACCCACTTTGTTTTCCCAGCTATGGCCTGAAGGTGGACATTTGGGCAGCTGGCGTGATCACCTACATACTTCTCTGTGGATTCCCACCGTTCCGAAGGTAGGCAGCCTTTTGGGTGACTGTATTTGAATTGGAAATGCTCTCTCTCGGGTCCAGAAGCAGACACTTCGTTCCTGGCAGTCAGGACTGGTTAAAAATTACATAAAACACCTTTTACTTTTTATCTTGATTTACAGGCTGTTAATGTATATTCTCATTAGCATATTTTGGGTGTGAGGCCAAGGCCTTTGCTTTGTGTTCGGTTGGTACTCCGAGTTTCTGGTGTTTATTCTTTCATAAAAATAAATCCATGACACGGTGTCTACTCTGTCCAATTTCTCCATCTTTTCAAATGACAGCAAGATTTAAAGAGCCTTGTGAAGCAGTCCACATCCTTCCAGCTATGTCTTCTTCCAGTTCTTCGTAGTGGTCTCTGTCACTCAATTAGACAGCAGTTGTTTTGTTTTGTTTTTGTTTTTGTTTTTGTTTTTGTTTTTGTTTTGTGATGGAGTCTTGCTCTGTCCCCCAGGCTGGAGTGCAGTGGCCCAGTTTCAGCTCACTGCAATCTCTGCCTGCTGAATTCAAGCAAGTCTCCTGCCTCAGCCTCCCAAGTAACGGGTACTACAGGTGCACGCCACCATGTCCGGCTAATAGACAGGGTTTCACCGTGCTGACCAGGCTGGTCTGGAACTCCTGACCTCGTGATCCATCCATCTCAGCCTCCCAAAGTGCTTGGATTACAGGTGTGAGCCACAGTGCCCAGCCTAGACAGCAGTTTTTGTGTAATCTTTCCAAAGCATTCAACTTTGTTCTCATAGAAACAGGAACTCTTTTTTCTTCAAATTCATTTTATTGGTTCACAAACGTTCAGTTAAGAAGTAGAATTGCAAACACTTGTGGTATAAATAGGCCTGGGAACACACAGACTGGCTGAGTCTTGGTAGCCATTTTTTTCACCTGGTAGGAGCACGGTGGCCACTGACAGTGGTCAGCATGTTTGAGCAGGACACAGGAGCACAATCACCGGCCCGGCAGCCTTTGTGCAGGGGATGAGTGAGGGACTTCAGCCATAGCTCTTTTGCTGAGTTTCATCTCCCCCTCTGGAGTAAATGAATTACTCTGAAGCAGAAGTTCATCTGATAATGCATGTTCTGTTTTCTTCTGAGTTTTCTTGACCTATTTTCACTTTAATCTCTTCCTTTGTTCATTTTATAACTCTCTAATGAGTAGCTACTGTGTGCCAGGCATGATTGTAAGTTAGGAATAAAGTGTTGGATGAAACCTGAGGTCGTGGTTTGCCTTAGTCTGTTTGGCTAGCTGTAACAAAATACCATACACAGTGTGGCTTATAAACACCAGAACATTAATCCTTCCAGTTCTGGAGCCTGGGAATTCCAAGATCAAGGTACTGGCAGTTTTGGTGACTGTTGAGGGCCCACTTCTGGTTCCTAGAGAGCCATCTCCTCATTCTAACCACATATAGTGGAAAGGGCAAGGCAATCTCTGGGGGCTTTTATAAGGGCACTAATCCTATTCATGAGAGCTCCATCCTTCACAGTAGCATGGCCAAAAGTCTAACCTCCTACTGCTGTCACACTGGGGGTTAGGGTTCGGCATACGAATTTTGGGGAGCCATGGACATTTAGCCTATGGCATGGTGTTTATAGTGTTGCATTGAGTTAGTCAGTGAAAAATGGTTTTATCTTCTTTTCCCTCCAATACTTTATTATGAAAACTTTCAAACATATAGAAAAGTTGCAAGGATTATCTTTTTAAAATTCTCAGTTTTTCCATTGAGTTGAACAAGTTTTTCATTGGCACTGAAGTAAACATAAGACTGACAGATGTCAGTCTCTACTTTTGAAAGCCTTATGCTATAGATAAAGACACACCTCATGAGACTGTCAATCAAGGAGAATAAGCAGAGCATGAGGGAGTGCTTAGTTCAGGGCTGGAAGTCACAAGGATGTCGCATTAATGAAAGATGTAGCATTTGAGTGAGACCTTTGTGGTATTAGTGGAGTTTGTATAGGTGGAAAGCTATTTCCATCTGGCTGTCAACATCATGGTCTTCCACCAAGGTCATTGACTAGGTGGGTTACACAGACTGTAGGATTACTGCACATTTCAGTTAGCTTTTGCTGAGTAACAAACTACCCCTGAGGTTAGGAATGTGAAACAATTCTATGGATCAGTTGAGTGAATCTTCTGAGCTAGCTGGCTCAGTGGGGGCTTGATGGTCTAGGATGATCCCACTTGCACGCCTGGTAGGTGGCTCAGTGTCCACTCGGACAACAGAAACAACTTGGCCCTTTGCTTTCATCACGCAGGGATGTCCTGGGCTTCACATGAGAGTAGATGTGGGATTCCCCAAAGCAGCCAGAGACACGGCAAGCTCTGCTCACTTCACGCTTGTTGGTGTTCCGTTGAGCACATCATGTCAAACAGCTAACCCAAGAGTCAATGTGGGAGAAAATGAGCTGAGTCCACACAGGGAGAGGAATAATTCGTGGCCGTTTCACAGTCAAACTGGGCCCTGGCTGGTCTCAGTGATGTCATGTTTTGGGAGTTGGTCAAGTGGAGAAAGGGAGTGCATCTTGATGACAGGTGATCCTGGGCCAGTTACAGTGGAGTTCCTTCCCTGGCTAACTCAAGCTGGGATCAGCTGGGAAAGGGTCTTGGAGGAATGAGTTTGAGAGGACTGTGTGCTCACAACTCCCTCTAGTGTTTCCAGTTGCCAGTGCAGCCTGTGAGTTTCTTCTTGCACGGCTTTTTACTTTTTAAGGTAAGTGAGACTCAAATTGAACAGGGTGTATTTATCATGGATTGATACTGAACAGGGGGCAGCTTCTTTGTGGGGTCTGGAGATAAGTTTGGCTAATAAAAAGCAGTAAAGCTACATTCTGAAGGCTGCTGCCCTTATATGCTGCCATCAGAAGCAGGTCATAGACCTCCAGGGAGCTTACTTTAAAAAATTAAGAAAATGCTTTCCCTCTTTTATATCATATTTGATGAAAGAAAATCTGTAATGTTAAATACATGTTACAGAAGTGTCTTCATGACATACAACAACATTCTGGGTAGATTTTGTGACCTACTGTAATACAGAAATATATGTCACAAATTACAGAAATGGTACTTCAAATTATGGTTAATAAGCTTGGTATAAAATAGATTATCTATATAAATTTGTTCTTAGAAGTCCTTCAGATATTTCAAAATATTCTCTTTGTTTTATACAAAAGACAACTTTAACCCAAAGCATTTAAACTAAAATTGTTATTAGGAATTTGCAGTTTTAGCTTCTCTGACTGTGGTGTCTCTCATTCTTTCTTGCTTCAGGCTTTTCAGGTCCGAGTTGTAGCTTGACCTGTGTTCTCTTTCTAGTCTTTTTTTTTTTTTTTTTAAATAGGCAGGGTCTTGCTCTGTCACCCAGGCTGGAGTGCAGTGGTGTGATTACAGCCCACTGCAGCCTCAGCCTCCCAGGTTCAAGAAATCCTCCCACCTCAGCTTCCCAAGTAGCTAGGACTACAGGCACACATCCCATGACCAGCTCTGGTGTGTGTGTGTGTGTGTGTGTGTGTGTGTGTGTGTATAAAAATTTTTTTTTGGTAGAGTCTCACTTTGTTGTCCGTGCTGTAAATTTTATTTTTTAATCTTTTTAATTTATTTTTTAAGAGATAGGGTCTCTCTCTGTTGACCAGCCTGGAGTGCAGTGGTGCGATCATAGCTCACTGCAGTCTCAAACTCCTGGCTCAGCAGTCCTCCTGCCTCAGTCCCCTGAGTAGCTGAGACTACACGTATGCAACTATGTTGCACTAGTTGTTTAGGGTTTTCATTGAGATGGGGTCTTGCAGTGTTGCCCAGGCTGGTCCTGAACTCCTAGCCTCAGGCAAGATCCTTCCACCCTAGCCTCCCAAAGTGTGGAGATTATAGTTGTGAGCCACTGTGCCGGGGCCGTCTCCCTCTAGGCATTTTCAGCATCAGATTCTGCATTACCAAGAAGAATGGTTTTTCAGAGGCACCCAAAATTTTAGTTGTTGCCTAAGCAAGTCTGCTTTTAGAGTCACTGACAAAAAGTATTATTTGTATGACTATACCGAAATCTTTGATGTTTCTTAAAACACGCACCGAATGCTGTAAGTGGAGAGTTTGAACATCCTTTGGGAAATGGCTTACAACGTTTTCATGTTACTTTTTCTGAAATTCAGTGCCTTGTCATTGAAAAGAGAGTGTATGCACACATTCTTTTGTTTTTGGAAGTTTTTCTTAATGGACATTTTTAGATTTACAGCACATTGGTCCAAAGGCTGTGTTGTTTTAGATTTTAAAAGTGCCCTGAAGAATCTCAGCCAGATTGCAGAGTGTCAGTGAGATACCAAATCCAGTGTGGAGTTAATCAGAGCAGCTTTTCTTACATGACTGCTAAGAAAGATAAATTAGCTTTCTGTTTTTCTAGCGAGGGGCAGGCCCCGGCTGTCAAAGCTCTTGCCACTCACAGTAGATACTTCAGGGTCCCGTTCTCATTGCTGGGACACCCTGTGGTTTTGTTTGTTGACTCAGGGTATTTTGCCAAGAACCAGCTGTTATAAATGACTGCTGTGCACACACTTCCAGCTTTGTCACTATTTATTAACAAAATAAAAGCTATATGGATTAATAAAATCTTACATTTTGTTAATCCAAATTTGAGATTTCAGAAAAAAATGAGGGAGAGGTGAGTGGAATAATAGGTAGGGATGGCTAAAAATGATGACTGTGGAAATAGCTCATTTTTAATATCTTTTTCTAACATTGTATGTTGGAGCCCTCTGGTTTTCTGAAGTTTTCCACTAAATCTAATAATCTTAGATGTATTCTGTACTCATTTTGAAGGAGCAGTAAGCCGAGTTTACTGAGCAGGGAAATAACAGTGAAAAGGAAAGAAAACATTTGACACTAAGAAAGAAATGTGTGTGCATTCACAGAAGTCACTTTTCGGGAGAGCAATGGGAATCTCTCTCTTGCCTGGCCCTGTTATGTGTCCTGATTCTTGTTCCCCAGTGTTTCTCTTTACCAAACTCACAGTGAGTGATGTCCAATCAGTTGAGCTTGCTCTTAAGTGTGATGAATATTTACAAAGCTCACAAACTCTACTCTTTTTTTTTTTTTTTTTTTTGGGAGACAGAGTCTTGCTCTGTCACTCAGCCTGGAGTGCTGTGGAGTGATCTCAGCTCACTGCAACCTCTACCTCCTGGGTTCAAGTGATTCTCCTGCTGCAGCCTCCCAAGGCACATGTCACCACACCTGGCTGATTATTTTGTAGTTTTAGTAGAGACAGGGTTTCATCATGTTGGTCAGGCTGGTCTCGAACTCCTGACCTCAGGTAATCCACCCTCCTCGGCCTCCCAAAGTGTTGGGATTGTAGGCATGAGCCACCACACCCAGCCAACTCTACTCTTTTTAATAGAACAGGAAGGAGGCAGCGTGTCATCACAGCAGCCCTAGAATTGGTCTCTAGACACTTTTCCTGAACCATCTGTTTCTCAGGACACTACGCTTGCCCTTGTTCCCCTTAGAGGGGGTTGGTAGCAAAACCCTAAATGGTAGGTGAAGAAACTCCAAGAAATGTTCGCACACTTGCCGAGTAATACTCAACTTGTACTCTTGGATTTTGATATTGACTCCAACAGCCCGTTCTGAGCTTTCTCATGGGTCCTTGTAATGGCCTAGAAAGCTAGGGACACTGCTCCCCACTCTAGCCATCGATGCACCCACCAAGTGAGGGGGCTCTGGAGGTGAAGTTATATGGGAGATTGGGGACGTCTTTCCCGGTGGCATTTTCACATTTCCATGACATCATTCATGAGAAGTCAGTTCAGCCTGCATTCATCAGGCACTCACTGTGTGAGCGCACCTCCGAGGGTGGGATGATCAGGCTCCGGTGGGAGGGATGCCCCCCGTGAGCAGCTGACATGGGTTTGCCTCAGAGGCCTGTGCCGTCCTGCTTGGTGTCTTGGGTTGGCCCTTCCTCTCAGACTGAGCCTAAATGAAAGTCAGTTTCCAACGGTGAACTAATTATTTCTTGAATGTTTTATCCAGATCCTGAACTCCTTATGACTTTTTCATATGTTGGCTGTTGCACTGATCTTTGTTAAAGTGGAAAGAAGGGAAAGGAAATCGAACTCAGATTTTCTGCCTTTCCATTCTTGTTGCCATGACAGCTTGAGGGCAGATGCTGATTTTTTTTTTTTCCTGAAATGATTTCCATTATTTGTGGATTCCAATATTTTCTTGAGTATGTGTGTGTGTGTGTGTGTTTTTTTTCGGGGGGGAGGGTAAGTATACATAACAAAATCGATCATTCTCACCATTTTCAAGCCTACAGTTAAGTACCATTAAGTACATTCACAGCGTGTGCAAGAATCACTACCGTCCCGTTCCAGAACCTTTTCATCTTCCCAGACTGAAACTTTGCATTCATTAAGCAAATGTCTTGAGTCATTGTCTCTGTCTCTTTAATTCCTCAGCCTGTGGAAATGTTCTTTGGCTCATTGTCTGAAAGGAAAAGTTTTGTCATCACAAATGAAATTGAGATGCATAATTGAGATAGGAAATGGCCAAGTCAGAGCCAGAGATGGGACTCCCTTCCCCATTCTCCCCGTGGGCCCTTTGTCAAAAAACTGTATGGTGACTTTGACTTTTCTTCCATTTCTTTGTCACTGGCTTAGTGAGAACAATCTCCAGGAAGACCTCTTTGACCAGATCTTGGCTGGGAAGCTGGAGTTTCCGGCCCCCTACTGGGATAACATCACGGACTCTGCCAAGGTACCCTCCAGGCCTGTTTCTGTGGGTCGTATTACGTTGTGGGGTCCTCACCCATGGCATGGGGCTGTAGCTGCTCTTGGTATTGCATTCCAGAAAGTTCCTTGGCTATTAATGTGTGGTGGTTCTTTTAAGTTCATCCCATGGTATGGTCTCTGAAGTTCTTGGCCAAATTCTTAAAGCTAGATCAGCCATCTTTCCAGCTTCCCCTCTATCTTCCTGTGCTCCTCTAAGCTTTCAACACTCATTCTTTCATTTATTCAAGAAATATGTATCGGGTACCCATCAGGATTCAGGGATGAACTCATGAGACAGACTGAATTGCCAAAAGGAAAAATACTGCACTTTTAGACTGTGGAATAATAACAATGACCAAAACTCTTCGGTGAGAACATCTTGGTTTCATGTGGACTTGGAAGACCTTCTCTTCTTTTGCACTGCTTAGAAGGCACTAGGAGAGTAGTGTAATCACGTTTAAGGTCGAATCAGTTAGCAGCTGTGCTGGCCCCTCTCTGAAGTGCTTGCTACAAACTCAGATTTCTGTATTTGTGGTGGAATTATCCCCTTGGTCTTACTTGTTTGTTTGTTTGTAGGAATTAATCAGTCAAATGCTTCAGGTAAATGTTGAAGCTCGGTGTACCGCGGGACAAATCCTGAGTCACCCCTGGGTGTCAGTAAGTACCCACATTCCCAGGGAATGGACATCTCTGCTCTGTGGCCAACAGCACGGTTCCTCGCCGTGGTGTTTGCGCATGCAGAAGTTATGCATCCAAGCTCCATGGTAGATGGAAGGTCTGTCTTTCCCATTGAGCAAGTAGCATGAAGATGGCTCCCAAGAAAGCAGTTGGCACCAGGGCCCTACTCTTATTCCCTGCTCTCTGAGTCCCCTGGGCAAGTCACTGTCCCTTTGTTGGCCCCAGTTTCCTTATCTCAAAATGGAGTTGGCCACAGAGCTCTTTCAGGAGGCTCTTAGCTCTCATCTTCTGCGATTCTGGGGTTTGAGAGTTTCCAGGCTTTGCCTGGAGATGAGCCTGCTTCAGACTCTCATCTCCGTGCCTTCAGGGCACGTGCTCCCAGGAGACCTCCTGTCGTTGATGGGGAGGCTGAGACACAGTCCCTTCAGAGCTGGGTAGCGGCCTGTGATATTGACTAGGGTTCCCTCCCAGAGGCTTCAGTGGTCTCTGGAAGGGAAATATGATCTAATAAATGGGGACTGTGGGAATTACATTTCTTCCATCTCCCTCATTTCTGAGAGGCTCCAGGAGAGTGAAGTTAATTTACTTAGCCCAGGGCTTTGTTGGCTCGGGTTGGGGAGCTCCTGTGCACCTCCACTGCCCTGCCCACCGCCATCTGGGTGCAGTCTGTCTGGACCCCACTTGCTGCTCTCTTGGGCTAAATGATGTGGCTCTTGGACCAGGTAGCCAAGATGCCACATTTTTTTTTATAAGCAATAAAGACTAACACCTAAATGAATTCTTGATTAAAGTAAAAAACTTAATTACCTTTGATGCTTCCATGGGAGGGATCATACTAAATTGTGTGCCTTGGGTGAGGGTCTCAGCAGCATAAAGTATGTCCCGCTTTGTGTCCTGGGAGACCTGTGCCCTCTCCTGGGCCTACTCTAGTCCTAAGGGGTGGAGGGAATGGTGTGGGGTCTTTCTGAGGCATGGGACTAATGAATAACAATAGTTTTTTGTTGTTGTTTTTTTTCTTCTGAGATGAAGTCTTGCTGTCGTCCAGGCTGAAATGCAGTGGCCTGATTTTGGCTCACTGCAACCTCTGCCTCCCCTGTCAGCATTTCTGCCTCAGCTTCCTGAGTAGTTGGGATTACAGCTGCACGCCACTACACTCAGCTAATTTTTTTGTATTTTTGGTGGAGACGGAGTTTCACCATGTTGGCCAGGATGGTCTCAAACTCCTGACCTTGTGATTCGCCCGCCTTGGCCTCCCAAAGTGCTGGGATTACAGCCATGAGCCATCAACAACAGTTATTTTTTGAAAGATGGTGTTCCCCTAATGCTGTGGCTAAGATGGGCCCACTGAGGAAGAGGTGAGGAGGGCTGTGGGGGCGGGAGGAGGACTGTTAAAGAAAAGACAACATGGAAGGAGAGGATGGAAGAAGCACTGTATTCAGTTCTTTTCTTTCCTGTAGGATGATGCCTCCCAGGAGAATAACATGCAAGCGGAGGTAACAGGTAAACTAAAACAGCACTTTAATAACGCGCTCCCCAAACAGAACAGCACCACCACCGGGGTCTCCGTCATCATGGTGAGTGGAATGGGCCAGTGTCTGGCCTGCTGTGGAGTCGGCCTTGACTTGACGTTTTTGAATTAGATACCCGGGGGCTGCTCTCGCATGGAAGCTGGTGCCCTCCATGGTCCTATTTCATGTGAAGATTGGCTTGGCATGTGGAGGGCACTCGTCCAGCGACTCCCATGCCTCAGGCGCTGTGTGGAGGGGCTTGTGCACGGACCAGCAGAGCTGGTCTGGGGGGTCCAGGTGCCAAGGAGCACCCGGTCGCACCCTCTGGGCAGCTGCTTCCACTCTCATCTCTGCCTTCTCATCTGGAGATTCCCAAGCCAGGCTTCAGAAATAGATTGAGATGTGAATTATTCTTTGAGACTTGGGATAAGAAACAGCCAAAGCTAAACAAATTTCAGTTTTAAAAAATTAGTGTTTTATAAAAGGGAGTTTGGGGCTTTTAAAACTATAGAACCAAGGAAAAAAAATATATATTCGTTTTTCAGAGTTGGTAACATTTTATGAGATGTCAGTGACAGTGATGGCCTTATTTTTTCAGTCTTCTTCCAAAATGTTTCTTTTTTTTTTTTTTTTTTGAGACAGAGTCTCATTCCGTCACCAGGCGCCAGGCTGGAGTGCAGTGGCGTGACCTCGGCTCACTGCAACCTCCGCCGCCCGGGTTCGAGCAATTCTCCTGCCTCAGCCTCCCGAGTAGCTGGGACCACAGGCACGTGCCACCACACCCAGCTGATTTTTTTGTATTTTTAGTAGAGACGGGGTTTCACCATGTTGACCAGGATGATCTCGATCTCTTGACCTCCTGATCTGCCCGCCTCGGCCTCCCAAAGTGCTGGGATTACAGGTGTGAGCCACCGCGCCTGGCCCCAAAATGTTTCTTAAGGCAGCTTTCCTAAATACGTAAACACAACAAATTAAAATGAAGAGAGACATGAGAGTAAATGAATCAAAAGGAAAAAACACTGAACCAGAGCGAGGGCAGCACACCCCACAGCAGCTCTCTCGCCCTGAGCCAGTGACGCTGGGCGGGAAATCCAGCTCTGTGCGCCTCCCCGCTGCCACCGTGAGCAGGTACAGGGCAACCAGCCACCCAGGCAGGGACCTCGGTTCTCCCCACCCCACTCCCAGGAGCCAGAGTTGGCTGCAGCAGCTTTCAAATCAGACCTGCTGAGGTGACTGGCGTCTGAGTTTCACATCTTGGCCCCCTCCTCCCGCATCCTGAGTCCTGACAGCTACGGATGGGCCGTCTCACAGCTCCGTCACTCACACCTGGGACAGGCCTCTCACCCTCTGGGGAAGGTCCTGCTTGTTTCCTACCCAACTAGAAGGAAAACAGTGGTATATTCTCATGGTGCATGGTTGTCTGGGAGCCTTACCTAGGAAGACACAGGGTCCAGAGAGAAGCTGGAAGGAAGCCACACACACATCCCCTATACCCACCATACTCCATACTCCACTTCCCCCACTCCACATCCCCCACATCT
>PVKV010002924.1:0-102480 GCA_004027835.1 Alouatta palliata
AATAATTTAAAATACCATCATGAAATGCTCAGTGAGCTGAGGAGAACAATGCATGAACAATGTGAAAATTTCAACAAAGAGATAGAAAACTGGAAAAAGAACCAAACAGAAATACCAGAGCTGAAGAATACAATAACTAAACTGAAAAATTCAGTAGAGGGGTTCAACAGCAGACTACAGCAAGCAGAAGAAAGAATCAACAAACTCACAGCGATAATTTGAAATTATCTAGTCAGAGGAACTAAAAGAGAAAAGAATAAAAGAGTGAAGAACACTTAAATTCGAGGCTGCAGTGAGCTATGCATTATGGGAATTTCAGAAGGAGGAGAGAGAGGAAGGACAAGGTCACAAAACAATTCTTAACAAATGTAGGAAGATTAAAACTATACTAAATAACTTTTCCGATGACAGTAGAATGAAATAAGAAATCAAATGCAGAAAGAAAACTAGAACTCACAAATATGTAGAAAATAAACCACACACTTTTGGTCAAAGCAGAAATCAGAAAATATTTGACACAAATAAAAACAAAACACAACATGTGAAACGTATGGTATAATACCAAGGAACTACAAAAAGAAGAACATAACTCAGTACAAAGTTAACAGAAGGGAGGAAATAATAAAGATTAAAGCAGAAATGAAATAGAGATTAGAAAAACAATAGAAAAAATAAACTAAGAGCTGGTATACTGAAAAGATAAACAAAACTGATGCACTTTTAGTTAGGCTAAGAATAAAAGAGAAAAGATTCAAATAAAATCAGAAATGAAAGTGGAGACATTCCAACCAATGCCACAGAAATAAAAAGGATCATAGAAGACAACTATAACCAATTACACACCAACAAACTAGGTAACTGAGAAGAAATGGATAAATTCCTGAAATCATACAGCCTAACAAGACTGACTCATGAAGAAATGGAAAGTCTAAACAAGCTTACAATTACTAAGAAGACCGAATCAGTAACCAAAAACCTCCCAACAAAGAAAAGCAGATGGCTTCACTGGTGAATTCTACTAAACACTGAAAGAAGAATTATTGCCAATCCTTCTTGAAGTCTTCCAAAACACTGAAGAGGACAGAATATTTTCAAAATTATTTTTTATGAGCCAGCATTGTCTTAGTACCAAAGCCAGATAAAGACACTACACAAAAAAATGACATGCCAATATTCTTAACAAACAGATGTAAAAGTCTTCAACAAAACACTGGCAAAACAAATTCAAGAGCACATTAAAAGGATCATATATCATGATCAAGAAGGATTTATCTCTGGAGCACAAGGATGATTTATAAAAATTAATGCAATGCATGACATTAACAGAATGAAGAATAAAAAAATCACATGATCATCTCTACAGATGCAGAAAAAATGTTTGATAAAATTTAACACATTTTCATGATAAAAACCTTCAACAAACTAAGGAAAATTACCTCCACATAATAAAGATCATAATATGAAAGACCACAGCTAATACTCTACTTGATGTTGAAAAACTGAAAGCTACCTAAAGTGATCTATAGATTCAATGCAATCCCTATCAAAATCCCAGCGAGAAAGAACTCCAAATTGCCAAAATAATCTTAAAAAAGAAGAAAGCTGTAGACATCACACTTCTTGACTTCAAAATACATTACAAAGCTACAGTAAATAAGACAGTATGACATAGGTATAAAGACAGGCATATAGACCAACTCAACAGTATAAAGAGTCCAGAAATAAATCCAAACATAAACAGTCAACTGATCTCCAGGGCCAAGAATACACAACATGGAAATGATAGTCCCTTTGACAAATGGTGTTGGGAAAACAATATCCAAATAAAAAAGAATGAAGACTTAAATATAAGGCCTGAAACTATAAAACTCCTACAAGAAAACAGAGGAAAAGCTTTGTGACACTGTGTCTTGGCAATGCTTTTACTGATATGACTCCAAAGGAACTGGCAACAAATGCAAAAATAGATGACATCAAACTAAAACCTTCTGCATAGCAAAGGAAACCATCAACAGAGAGAAAAGGTAGCCTATGGAATGGAAGAAATATTTGCAAATCATTTATCTGATAAGGAGTCAACTTCCAAAATATGTAAGGAACTCCTGCAGCTCAACAGCTGAAAACAACTTGTTAAAAAATGGGCTAACCATTTGAACAGGCATTTTTCTAAAGGAAACAAATAAATGGCCAACAGGTATATGAAATGATGTTCAACATCACTATTGTCAGAGAAACGCAAATCAAAACCACAATGAGATATTACCTTATACCTACAACTATTATCAAAACAAAAAAAAAAACAATGTGTTGGCAAGGATATGTAGAATATGATGTTGGTGGTGCTGCAAAATGGTATAATTCCTATAGATAAAGCATAGCAATTACTGAAAAATTTTAAATAGAACTACCATATGATTTGCAAACTCACCTCCAAGTTTTTATCCAAAATAATTAAACTAAGGTTTCCAAAACAATATTAGCACTCCCAAGTTCACTGCAGCACTATTCAAAATAGTCAAGAGGTAGAAACAACCTAAATTCCATTCACAAAATAATGAATAAAGAAATATTATACATACATATACAAACACATATACACATACGCACAAATACAAAATATGCACACAATGTAATATTATTTGGTTATTAAAAAGAAGCCATTCTTCAATGTATCACAACATGGATGAACCAAACAATTAGGACATTATGCTAAGTGAAACAAGCCAGTGAAAAAAGGATAAATATTGCATGATTCCATTTATATGAGGTATACAAAATGGTCAAACTCATAGAAGCAGAGAATAGTTAGAATGGTGGCTATCTGGTGCCAACAGGGAAGGGGAAACAGGAAGTTGCTAATCAACAGGTATAAAGTGTCAGTTATGAAAGACGAATACTTTATTTTGTTTTTGCTTGTTTTTTTGAGACAGAGTCTCGCTCTGTTACCCAGGCTGGAGTGCAGTGGCACTGAGCTCACTGCAGCCTCCACCTCCCAGGCTCAAGCAATTCTCCTGCCTTAGCCTCCCAAGCAGCTTGGATTACAGGCGTGCACCACCATACCTGGCTAAGTCTTGTATTTTTAGTAGAGATGGAGTTTCACCATGTTGGCCAGGCCGGTCTCGAGCTCCTGACCTCATGATCCACCTGCTTCAGCCTCCGAAAGTGCTGACATGAGGCATGAGCCACTGTGCCCAGCCAAAAGATGAGTACTTTCTAAAAATCTGTTGTACAACTTTGTGACTATAGTTAACAATATATTTTACACTTAAAAGTCTTTCAACAGGGTAGATCTCAAGTATTCTTACCACAATAAAATATATATTTTTAAAAAGGAGGAAAGAGTGGATAGGTACAATCAAACCAAAATTTTAGAATTGTAAATCTGACGTGATCCTCTGTAACAAAAAAGGCCAATTACTAATAAGTGAGTTATGACCCTGTCATTAACCTCAAATATATTGCATATACACTTGATTTCATCTTTGAAAACGAGAAATATCTTTTTAACTTTATAAATGCTATATAACCTTTTTTAAAAAAACAAAACAAAACAAAAACAAAGATGGGATCTTGCTATGTTGCCCAGGCTGGTCTTGACCTCCTAGCCTCAAGTGATCTTCCTGCCTCAGCCTCTCAAGTGCTGGGATTATAGACATGAGCCACTGTGTCTGGCCTATGGATGTTATACAACTATGTGACAGAACCTGATCTACACTTACAGAGAGAAATATAAGAGATGAAGCTAAGAATTTATTAGATAACATGTAAAACTGCCTATTCGGAGGTACAGTCTTTCATTTATACAGCCGACATTTGGGCATCTACTTTGGATACAAAAAAAAAAAAAAAAATCCAAAATTCTACTCCTTGGAATCTCCACAGTTTAATGACATTAAAATATGCAAATTTATTGTTATATTAATTAATTCATTGTATCATTGATGTCTCCAATGTTAAAGAACATAAAAAAGGAAAGCAGTTATACTGGGGAAGATTTCTAAGGTTTTATAATAGAAAGATAACTAATCTGGGTCTTTTTATATATCTATCACTGCACTTTGTGACAGCGGCTTAAGTTGGTCTTTACTTGAAGTATTTTTGAACTTCTGAGGTTACTGACACTAGCATAAGGCTACGTAATTTATGCCTTCCTAATCTCTAAATCACATAATAGTATTTGAAATCTAGGACTTTTACTATTCCATCCATGTTTATTTTTAGAAGCTGCTGTAACATAACACTACGGGCCAAAAAATCATGTATAAAATGTACTTCTAGGCTTTACAGGATTAATATGGAAATAAATGAAGTATGTTCAACATGTTTATAAAAGCAAATGGCAGAGCTACATATGCTGGTTTTCTGATATTACTATTTTTATGCTAGATGGGATTCAAGTTTTTCAGACGCTTTCATAGCAGTAGGACTATGGGGCAGGAGTGAGGAAGGAGGGGCAGGAAAAGAAAAATAAGACTGTAAAAGCTGAATAAAGCACTCGGATTTTGGCTTTTAAATATCATTCTCAGATAAGGAAAACCAGGACTCAACAGAACAGTGGCTGATTCCAGGGCTGGGGAAAGGAAAATAGAAGATGACCTGGAGCATCTCATAGTGTTAGAAAAAAAGTGCTCAAGAAAAAATAGGATTGGTGCATGTCAAACAACAGGATGAGTGCCAACACTGGAACAATTTAAAAGAAACTAACAGTGATAGTAGTAGATTATGACCCAAAGAGGAAAAAATATATACTCATGAGTCTGGACTTTTATAAAAGTATAAATGAATAATTAAATCAACGAGGGAGAAGGAATAATTCTTCATTATGTAAGAATTCCAACTAATGAATATAGGATGAATGAAGGGAACAGAAAAATCATCATCAGAATATCACATAATTCAGGCAGGATCTACTGATGAATACTAAAATGAATGGCTGAATGTTTAAGGAGAAACAGGATATTTACATAGTCTCAAAGTATTTCTCCCAAAATATTAATTGCGAAAGAAAAATAGTAATTTTACAGCAGGAAACCTGGCAGACATGAACTGAGATGATCAAGGTTAGTATCATTTGTAATAAGACATACTGATACTACATATCCCCTGATATAAAAAAGGCACATCACCTCTGTGGCATTCCCCCCCCCCCCAAAATGTATAATCTTAATCTAACTATGAGAAAATATCAGATAAAATCAAATTGAGGAGCATTCTACAAAATACCTGACCAAGTAATGAGATACTATATCAGAGCAAGATGGACAACTAGAAGCCCCTAGCACTCATTGCCCTCACAAAGACAGACAGAACAACAAACAACTATATTTTGAAGAAAATAGCTAAGGGAGAACACTGGGGCACATCACAGGAATAACAGAAATCCTGTACAGAAACGCAGGATGGCCACACAGAGAATGGAAAGAAATGCCAGGCCTCCGCCACCCCATCCCCCAACTGGGATCAGCTGAAAGCCACGAGGAACTTCTCATGATGAGGAGATAAGCAAGAGGATCCCAGCAACCCCTTTAAACACCTTAGAAACACAGAGATCTTACCTCACTGGTGCAAAGTCCAGCTGACGGAATTACCTGGAGTCCACATAACTGTGCTCACCCTAGAGAAAAAGCAAACACTAGGATCCACACTCTGTGGCTACAGGGCTACTATACTATGCCATCGTAGAATTGGAACTATGGCTAGAGGATGTCTTGCTCTGGGGGTGAGTAGCCATGACTCCCCTTCATCCCTGAGACTAAGCTGGAACTGAACCACCACTCCAGCCAAGTCGTCCAACATCCCCAAGCCAAGCTTCCTTTCCTGTGGTTCCAAGCAGAGGTAGAGCCACTTTACTTACCCCTCCACCTTTGGGCTTAGGCTGAAGTAGTATCTTGCCCCTGCAAAAAACAGTACTTTGGCCACTCTAAGCAGTCATGTCTCCCTGATGCCTAAGTTGAAGCAGTGCCCTGCAGCCCAGGAAATGGTGACTTGGCACCCAGAAGAATGGTCCTGCATCATAGTACCTAAGCTGAACTGGAGCCCTACCATCCTAGGGAAATGGCTCCTGGTCTTCCCAGAATAGTCACTCTCCCCCAAGCTTGAGCTGAAGCAGCATATCACCCTCTGGGAATAAGTGCCTTGGCTGAGCTGAGCAGCTGCACATCTCAGGGTTGAGCTGATGTAGTATTCTGCATACCAGGGCAAAAAAGCAGTGGCTAAGTTAAGATACTCTGCCCTACAGGCCCAACAACTCTAGTACCCTGCTTCTGTGGAGCTGGACTAGATGCACAGAGTCTGAGTTGCTGCGATAGCCCTCTCCCTTGATGGTGGACTCAGCACTGTGCGGTTCCCTCTTCCTCCCAGGTCCAATGATAGCTGTGCTCTGCCATTCTGAGGTACTTGCTGCTACTACTTCTGGCCTTTCAGAAGGAGGATACTATGAACCCCACTATCCCAGGGTCTAGAGTTATTACTGCACAGTTCCTCATCCCCTGGGATCCAAGTTGCCATTGAGCCCTATCAGCTCAGATTCCCAAATTGCAGCTGTACTTTGCTCCCCAGGCTCAAACCTCCAGAGTACCCCTTCTTCCATGGAATCAGGCCAGAGCCGTGTTCTGTCCCCATTCAGGGGTAGAAAGATAGCTACAACTCAGCTTCCTGAGACCAAGCTGCTACATGGTACCTGAATCACAGAATTTTGGTTCTATGGCAACCAGCATCCAACTCTGCCACAGACAGTGAACCTGCACTCCAACACCCAGGTGCCAAAATAGGGTGGTGAGACCCTAAGACTAGGACCTCCACCTGCCCCACAGCTGCTCTGAACATCTGCACCTGGAACCCAGAGCTGCTGCAGCTGCTTGTGGATTGTGTCAGACCTGACAATGAGAGAGATCCCCTTGGCTAAGTCTCCCAATTGTGGGGAAAATGAGAATAGAAGAACCCCAAAAGCCTATGACATCAAGGACATTAATAACCTATGCTGCTGCTGCCACCACAAAGTTGTACAGCCAAGGCTACTGAGATGGCCACAGTTATTACTGATGTTGAATGCAGCTGAAGCAGCTGCATGGAGACTATACCGCTGCACCTATCTGGAAACAGTCACCACTTCCTTCCCAAGTGGCACACTGAAACCCAGTAACAGGTGAAAATCTGTCTCTATGGAAGATATTTTAGAAAGTTTGTAACAGACGTCAATGTAGGAAACAATACAGGCAGAATATTCAATAAAATCAGGAAAACAATTCACAATATAAACAATAAATTTAACAAAGAGATATAAATGAATAAAAAGAACCAAACAAAAATGCTATAGCTGAAGAATTCAATGAATAAAATGTTTTAAAAACACAATAGAGAGCTTCAGGAGTACACTTTGATCAAGAAGAAGAATCTCTGAATATGAAGGTAAGTTATTTGACATTTGTCATCAGAGAAAGAAAAGGAAATAAGAATGAAAAAGAATGAAGAAAGCCTACAAGACTTATGGGACATTAAGCAAACAAAACTTTTTGTTATGGGAGTTTCAGAAGGAGAAGGGAAAAGGTGTAGAAAAACCTATTTAATAAAATCATAGCAGAAAACTTCCCAAGTCTGGGGAGAAACATGGACATTCAGATCCAGGCAGATAAAGGGTCTCAAAGTAGATTCAATCCAAAAGGTCATTCCCCAAGGCACATTACTGTCAACTTGTCAAAAGTTAAAGACAAATAGAGAATTCTAAAAACAGCAAAAGTGTCAGAAAATCTCCACTAGACTAATAGGAGATTTCTCTGAAGAAATCCCACAGGCCAGGAGAAAATGGGATGATCTAATCAAAGTGCTAAGAGAAAAAAACTGCCACCAAAAATACTATACCCATCAAAGATATCCTTCAGAAACGAGGGAGAAATAAAATCTTTCCCAGACAAGCAGAAGTGAAGAAATGAATCATCACTAGATAGGCTTACAAGAAATGCTCAAGGGCAGCCAGGCACAGTGGCTCATGCTTGTAATCCCAGCACTTTGGGAGGCTAAGGTGGGTAGATCACGATGAGGTCAAGAGATTGAGACAAGCCTGGCCAACATGGCTAAATTCATCTCTAGTAAAAATACAAAAATTAGCTCAGTGTGGTGGCACACATCTCTAGTCCCAGCTACTTGGGAGGCTGAGGTAGGAGAATTGCTTGAACCCGGGAGACAGAGGTTGCAGTGAGCCAAGATCACACCACTGCACTCCAGCCTGGTGACAGAGCGAGACTCCATCTTAAAAAAAAAAAAATTAGCCAGCGTGGTGGCACCACAGGTATGTGGTGGCACATACCTGTAATCCCAGCTACTAGGAGGCTGAAGCAGGTGAATTGCTTGAACCCAAGAGGTTGCAGTGAGCCAAGATCATGTCATTGCACTTAAGACTGGGTGACAGAGTGAGACTTTGTCTCAAAAAAAAAAAAAAAAAAAAAAAAAAAAAAAAAAAAAAAAAAAAAAAAAAAAAAAAAAAAAAAAAAAAAAAAAAAAAAAAAAAAAAAAAAAAAAAAAAAAAAAAGCTCAAGGGCATTCTACATGTAAAAACACAAAGACAATAATCACTATCATGTAAACATACACAAGTATAAAACTCACTGGTAGAACAGATACACAAATTAGAAAAAGAAACAAAACTTATAACTAAAGAAAACCACCAAACCACAATGATGAACAAGGAAGAAAGAAAGAAAGAAAGAAAGGCTATACAAAACAACCAGAAAACAACTAGCAAAGTGACAGCAATAAGACCTTGCTAATCAGTAATAACCTTGAATAATAAATTGTTTAAATTATCCACTAAAAAGCTATAGAGTAGCTAAATGGATTTTAAAAACAAAGTGATCCAATTGTATGCTGCCAACAAGAAACTTAATTTACCTGTAAGAAACATACAGAATGAAAGTGAAGGGAGAAATAAAGACATTGCACACAAACAAAAACCAAAAGCAAAAAGGAATAGCAATATTTACAATACTAGACAAAGCAAAATTTAAGTCAAAAACTAGAAAGAAACAAAGGTTATAATATAATAATAAAAGGATCAATTCAACAAGAGGATGTAACAATTGTAAATATAACGCATCCAACACTAGAGCACCCAGATATAAAACAAATATTATTCAATCTAAAAGAATAGATTCCAATACAATAATAGGTACTTCGTCATCCAACTCTCACCATTGGAAAGATCATCTAGGCAGAAAATAAACAAAGAAACACTTGATTTAAACTGCACTGAAGACCAAACGGACCTAACAGACATTTACAGAACACTTCGTCCCACAGTTGCAGAATACACACTATTTTCATTGGCATATGAAACATTCTCATTGATAGACCACATGTTAGGTCACAAAACAAAACACAACAAATTTAAAATAACTTCAATCATATCAAATATCTTTTCTCACCACAATGGAATAAAATTATAAATCACTACAAGAAGAATGTTTGAAGTTGTACAAATACAGGAAAATCAAAGAACACTTCTGAATGACCAGTGGATCAATGACGATATTAAGCAAAAGATTTAAAAATTTTTGAAACAAATTAAAATTAAAAAGCAACATACCAAAACCTATGGAGTACAGCAAAAAAAGTATTAAGAAGCTTATAGCAATAAACACTGATATGATTTGGTTCTGCATCCCCACCTAAATCTCATCTTGAATTGTAGTTCCCATAATCCCAAAGTGTCATGGGAGGAACCCGGTGTGAGGTAATTGAATCATGGAGGCATGAATGATGCTGCCTGCAGGATGTGTTTGCTCCCCCTTCCACCATAATTGTTAAGTTTTCTAAGGCCTCCCCAGCCTTGCAGAACTGTGAGTCAATTAAGTCTCTTTCCTTTATAAATTACCCAGTCTTAGGTATTTCTTCATAGCAGCGTGACAACAGACTAATACAAACACCTATGTCAAAAAAGTAGGAAGATTTCAAATAAACAACCTAACAATGGTTCACAAGGAACCAGAAAAGCAAGAACAAAGCAAACCCAAAATTCATAGAGAAAATAATCAAGGTTGGTGCAAAATAAACAAAATTGAGACCAAAAAAAATTACAAAAGATCAACAAAATGAAAATTGTTTTTTAAGACAAAATTGGCAAACCATTAGACTAATACACAAAACAAGTATTATTATATAATAACTGTTCAAAGCAATTATATTATTTTTTGAATGCACAGTATTCATTCAGGTTTTTTTTTTTTTTTTTTTTTTTTTTAAAAGATGGATTCTCGCTCTATCGCCCAGGCTAGAGTGCAATGGCACAATCTCAGTTTACTGCAACTTCTGCCTCCTGGGTTCAAGCGATTCTCCTGCCTCAGCCTCCTGAGTGGCTGGTATTACAGGCGCCTACTACCATGCCTGGCAAATTTTTTGTATTTTTAGTAGATGGGTTTTCACTATGTTGGCCAGTTGGTTTCACTCTCTCAAACTTCTGACCTTGTAATCCACTGCCTCAACCTCCCAAAGTGCTGGGATTACAGGTGTTAGCCATGGTGCCTGGCCATTCATTCGGATTTATCCATATACTTACGGTTTCTATTGTTCTTTATATCTTTCTGTATCTCTGTGCATTTTCCTTTTGCCTGAAAAAACCCCTCTAGAATTTCCTTAATATTTGATCTGCAGATTCTGTTTCTCTCTCCTCTCCTTTTGGGATTTCAACACAAACATTTTAGATTCCTTTACCAAATACCGTATATCTCTCATGCTATTTTCTGTATTTTACATCTTATTATCTCTTTGTGTTTGAGTCTGGCTATTTCTTCTGAACTATCAGTTCACCAATTCTTTCCTCAGCTATATCTAATCTTCTGATAAACTTATCCACTAACTTGTTAACTTCAGCTATTGTATTTTCTATTTCTAATGTTTTCATTTGACTTTTTAAATGAAATATTCTACCTTCCTTCTTCCAAACTTCTCTCCTCTTGTCATCTTTCTTCCCAGCTCTCCTCATTGTCTCTCTCTCTCCCTTCACATTTTTTTAGCTTTTTCTTCTTTTTCCATTATTTCTATTTTCTCATAGAAACTCTGTCAAAATTTCCTATCATATTCAATTTTTGAAAATATTAATCACAGCTGTTTTTAAATCATGACTTAAACTTTAATGCAGATTTCCTATGAGTCTGTTTCTAATTGTCTGGTTTTTTTCCTCTTGGTTTCAGTCATATTTTGTCTTTCAAAATGCCTGGTTATTTTTTAATGAGTTCCAGGCATTATATTTAAAAAGCTATAGATATCCTCCTTTAGAAAACATTAATATTTACTTGTGGCACACTTCTAAAATATGATCTAATACCATTAATCAGTTAAGTATGAAGCTGATTTCACTATGGACTTTAATGCTGATTTCACTATGGATTTAAATGCACTATGAACTAAACAATGGGCTATTTTATTCAGTTTGTTCTGAAGATATTGCCTTTCAGGAGTCTCAACCAAAAGTTGAAATAGTCCAGGGCTCTACTTCCTTATTAGTCTCTGAATTCCATTTTCTTCCTTTCAGCCTAACATGACTGCTAAAAATTCTGCTCAGCCTCTCAGTCACCATTGTAATTTTCGGAATTGACTTTTGCATTAACAAAAAAGCAGCATCAAATGTCACATTCAATTATCTTGGTTCTCCTATTCTTCCAGGTATTAGTCCCACAAATTCTTTCTGTCTTTTGTTTGTTTGTTTGTTTTGAGATGAAGTCTCACTCTGTTGGCCAGGTCAGAGTGCAGTAGTGCAATCTCAGCTCACTGCAGCCTCTGCCTCCTAGGTTCAGTGATTCTCTTACCTCAGCCTCCTGAGTAGCTGGAACTATAGGCAAGTGCCACCATCACTGGCTAATTTTTGAATTTTTTTTTTTCAGTAGAATTGGGGTTTCACGATGTTGGCTAGGCTGGTCTCAAACTCCTGACCTCAAGTGATCTGCCTACTTTGGCCTCCCAAAGTGCTGGAATTACAGTTGTGAGCCAGTGGATCTAGCCAAATTCTTATTATCTTTGTAACTCTCTGATGACTTCAAAGGGATTTAAAAAAAAATATTTTGTCAGCTTTCCTATGTATTGTTAGCAGTTAACTTCGTCTAAGACAACTAAATCAGCCACTTCCAGAAGCAGAAATGCCCACTTTTACCAATATTTAGTTTGATGTGCCTATTAGACATCCAAGAGGATTTGTTAATTATAAAATGATGTACATAATTCCGGAATTTAAGCTAGACATCTGCAATAGTAGATATAAATTTGGGACTTACTGTGGAAATGGCCCTAATTGCTATAAAACTAGAGGTACAGGTGGAAGAATAGATGGATGGAAGATAAACGAAGGCATTCAAGGAAGTAAGGAGATAAAGAAAATGGAGTGGTTTTAAGAGTAAAAGTGAGGGAGACACAAAGGGAGCGTAGAAGCAAGAGAACATTTTTTTTTTTTTGTTCGTTTGAGATGGAGTCTCGCTCTGTAGCCCAGGCTAGAGTGCAGTGACATGACCTGGGCTCACTGCAACCTCCACCTCCTGGGTCCTGGTTCAAGCAATTCTGCCTCAGCCTCCCAAGTAGCCGGGATTACAGACACAGCACCACCATGTTCAGCTAATTTTTGTATTTTTAACGGAGATGGGGTTTCACCATGTTGGCCAGACTGGTTTTGAACTCCTGACCTCATGATCCGTCTGCCTCGGCCTCCCAAAGTGTTGGGATTACAGGCATGAGCCACCGTGCCTGGCCTAGAGAGCATCTTTCTATAAGAAAATAGAAATAATGGAAAGAGAAGAAGAAAAAGCTAAAAAAAAAATGTAAAGGGAGAGAGAGAGAGACAATGAGGAAAGCTGGGAAGAAAGATGGCAAGAGGAGAGAAGTTTGGAAGAAGGAAGGTAGAATAGGCAGGTAGCAAAAAAAAGGAAGGAAGAGACAGAGTAAGTAATATGATTTGGACATTTTGTCCCCTACAAAGCTCAGGTTGAAATGTGACCTCCAGTATTGGAGGTGGGCCTAGTGGGAGGCATTTGGGTCACTGGGGCAGATACCTCATGTATGGCTTAGTGCTATGCTCATGGTAATGGGTAAGTTCTTACTCTATTAGTTCATGTAGGATTTGGTTGTTTAAAAGACCTGGCACCTCCTTCCCCTCTCTCTTGCTCCTTCTCTTGTCATGTGATTCTTCTGCTTCCCATTTACTTTCTGCCATAATTGTAAGTTTTCTGAGGCCCTCACCAGAAGCAAATGCTAGCACCATGTTTCCTGTATAGCCTGAAGAAGTGTGAGCCAAAATAAACCTCTTTTCTTTACAAATTACCTAATCTGAGATGTTCCTTCATAGCAACACAGAGTAACACAGAAAGGAAGAAAGGTTGACAGAAAGGACAAACCTTTGTAAGATGGACCTTTGTAAGGATGACAGAGACAGACTAACCAGCTTTGGAAGGACAGAATAACCAGTCTTAGAAAAAACAAATGGGTATCTGGATGTCAATTAGGAAAGGAGGGAGGCAGGATAAAAGGAAGAGCAGAATAGATAAGAAAGAAAGAGCAGGACAGAAAGATTCAGACACTTTGATAAGGAGACTGAACTGGAAGTGAGTATGAGAGCTCTAGAAAAAAGAAAATAATGAAAGAACAACAAAAAAAATCCAATTAAGATAACCACCATGATGTGGTTTTCAATGATTAAAAAAAGAAAAATAGATAAACATTTAAAACAAGAGCATTACAAACCTGTCATGGACCACAAACAAATTTCAGTTACATGTGTTTACACATCTGAAAATAAGAAATG
This sequence comes from Alouatta palliata, assembly GCA_004027835.1. NCBI lineage: Eukaryota > Metazoa > Chordata > Mammalia > Primates > Atelidae > Alouatta > Alouatta palliata. The sequence goes on from PVKV010002924.1 coordinate 13,775, forward strand.
CTCCCCAACCATACAGATGTTATATAATTATATGAGAAACATATTTTATGTAAAGGAAAAAAACAAACACAACAGAACCATTCTTAATGAACTAATCCTGTGAGTAACACTATCTTATTTAGGTAAAAAGTCACATTAGGCCTGTATTAATTTTTAATATTCTTGTAGTCCTACTGCTTTTTATGTCCTTTTTATGGTAAAATATTAGTGACCAATAAAATGCTGAAAAACATATCTGAAGCACTTTCATTCACTCATTCTTTCAATGAACACCTGAGTATTTTCTTGAGATAAAAAAAAATTCAGTAAAGCTTTAAAAATAAACAGATAAATAAGCAGATACAGAATTCCCATCCTTGAAGCCTCCTAAATTTAATGAAAATGTGATATGAAAATAAATTATTATATTATCTATCAAATTGCATTATTAAAGTTTGTGGCACAGAGGAGTCAATCTGTCAAGGAAGGTCCGTAAAGGTTCACAAAGATAATCTTTGATATAGGCCTTTAAACTATCACAGCATTTCACTTTCTGACAGGAGCATAACATGTTTTTTAATAAAAGTATATTTACCTTCTATAACTGAATTACACTAGTACAACTCTATATAACCTATGCCACCATGACTTCAAAAATCACACAGAGGTATATGTAATCTAAGGCTCCTACTAATTTTTATCTATTTTTAAAGAACACTATATTGTGACCTCAAAAGGGGAGAGAAAATCAGGAAAAGATCTATTTGGGGACTTTAGGAGACTTACATAAAATTAAATAAAATTTGTTAAATATTTGTAAAAGGCAAATTGTCTTAGAGCTATATATAATAATTCTCTGTAGTCGGATAGTCTAAAAGAAATTTCTCTTCTCAAAAAATTATTAAAAAATGCTGAAAATTATTCTGGTTTTTCTAATCTATGATATAAATTGTAAACAACTATCCCAAGTTTGCCTGAGGTTTTCCTAATTGTTCCTTGGTAAGAATGACTTTTAAAAAGAAAGAAAAAAAAAAAAAGAAAGAAAATCAAGGTCGTAAAAGAACCTAGAATTCTATGCCCCGTGTAAATTAGGATGGTATCTTCAGACAAACTTGGGAGAGTTTACCATTAACAGCCTTTTTCTATAGAGAATTCTAAAAAAATCTCATGTATTTTTAGATTTGAGACTCTCCTAAAATGACAGTACCTCTTCACCACAATGACAGTTCCTTGAATAAGACTTTATAATCATTTATTCATTCAACAAATATTAAGAACTTATTATGTACTAAAGACTGTAGTAGATATTAGAAACACACCTGTGATTCTTTTAAGTCAAAATTCCCACGATTTGAAGCTAGCATTCTAGAAGGAGAGGGAGTGAAGACAGAATAACGCAAAAACAAAAAAGTAAACTGTTCAAATGGTAATAATTGAATAATACAAAGTTAAAGGGGATATTGGGACTTCAGGGAATAAAGGAATGGAGACTGGTATTTTATATGAGACAAGTAAAGAACATATTCACTAATAATAGAACATCTGTGCAAAGACCTGAAGGAAAGTAGGAGAGTAAGCAATGCTGGTAGAGAAACATTTTCCGCAGAGGGAACAGCAAATGTACAACACAGATGAAGAATATGCGTAGCACTTTAAAAAGAATACTCAAAAAAAAAAAAAAAAAAAAAACCAGTATGGCTACAGCACAGAAAGTAAAAGAGTGGCAAGAGATTAGGTTAGAAAGTTATCAAGTTCCAGTTCACATGACATCTTGCAAACTATGATAAGGGTTTTGCCTTTTATTCTGAGATGTAAGCCACAGAGATTGATCTTAGTTGTAATATGAAGGATCATAATGGTCAGAAGAGGAAGAAGGAGAGAACCAGGGAACCTAAAGGGAAGTTATTCTAACTGGTGGCTTGGACCAATGTGGAAGCATGAGACATAGTCTGAACTTGGATACATTTTGAAGGCAGAGCCAACATAATTTAATTAACATGTTTAAAGTAAAAAATAAAAGCAAGGAATAAGAAATGGCAGATTTGAAAAAGAACCAAAGAAAACCTCTCTATATGGAAAATATAATAAATGAAACCCAAACTTAACAGATACAGTTAAAAAGAAAATTTATAAAATAGCTGACAAAAAGACATTTTAAAAAATGAAGTAGAGAGCCAAAGAGACAAAAAATATGAAGAATATATGAAGAGTGCAGTAAAAATGTCTTCATGTGTACAAATGTATTTCTAAAAAGAAAATAAAACAAGGCAATATCTGAAAAAGTAACAGCTGAAAATTTTTCAAAGGTGATGAAAGACAGCAACACACAGGTATCAAGGAGCCCTATAAGTCCAAAAAAAGTAAATTCAAAGAAACTCAGACTGAGATTCATCACTGAAAAACTGCAGAATATGTCAGAGAAACAGAATATTTAAAATTAGACAAAAAAAAAAAAAAACAAGATATCCCCCAAAAAAGTAATAGCAGGAGTGGCACCTGACTATAACCAAATCTTCAACAGGCTGAGAAAAAAATCACTGTCAACCTAGAATTCTACGTCCAGTGTAAACAAGGCCAGTATCTTCAAACAAACTTGAGTTTACCATTACCAGTCTTTTATTATAGAGAATTCTAAAAGATATATCTGAGTTAAAACAAAAATGTTCCGAAGTGGAAGACCTGAGATACTAGGAAGAATAAAGAACATTGTAAATGGTAAATACTGGCCTTGGCCCTATAAACCAAGAATAATATATTTTGGTTTTAAAAAATGAAAATGGGGGGGAGAATCCAAGATAGCCGAATGGCAACAGCTCTGGAGTTCAGTTCCCAGCAAGAACAATGCAGAGAGTGAGTGTCCACTGCAATTCCAAACAAATTTTCACTGCCCACATCCCAGGAGATTCCTGGGCAGAAAAGCGCCACGAGTTTTCAGCATGGCGGTTTCAGCCGGTGCTGGGTTGGTGCACAGAAACTCACAAAAATCTGGGCAGCCATTTCAACTGGTGCCTGAAATGCCTGGGAGACAGAGCTGCCCATTCAACTGAAAGGAAAGGGGGCAGAGACAGGGAGCCAGGCAATCTGGCTTGGCGGGTACCACCCCCACAAAACAAGCAATCTGAAACACTCTGGAATGAGAGTTTCGCAGCAAGCACAGCTGGACCCAGGACAGTCCAGCTCAGTGAGGGGAAGAATGACCGCCACTACCGAGGCAGTCCACCACTACCGAGGCAGTTCACACAGCAGCTGGGCAGAGCCTGCAGCAGCTCAGCAACGGCTCTGCTGGCACACTGTGACTAGACTACTCTGTGCAGGGCAGGGCATCTATGAAAAAAGGCAGCAGCATGACAGGAACTTATAAATAAAGCCAACGTTCATAGGACAGAGCACATGGGAAAAGAGGTGGTTTTGAGTTCTGCTGCAGCAGACTTAAAAGTATCTGCCCAGCAGCTCTACACATAACAACAGAGCTCCCAGCACAGCACCTGAGCTCCTATAAGGGACAGACTGTCTCCTCAAACAGCTTCCCAACCCCCATATACCCAGAGACACCTCATAAAGGAGAGCTTAGGCCAACATCTGGCAGGTACCCTTCTGGATGAAGATAACAAAAGAGGAAACTGGCAGGAACCCTTACTGTGCTGCAGCCCCCACGGGTGATCCCCAGGCAAGCAGGGTCTGGAGTGGACCTCCAGCAGTCCTGGAGCAGAGGGGACTGACTGTTAGAAGGAAAACTAAGAAACAGAAAGAAATAACCTCATCATCAACAAAAAGGACATCCACTCAAGAGACCCCATCTGAAAGTTACCAACAACAAAGACCACAGGTAGATAAACCGACTAAGATGGGAAGAAACCAGTGCAAACAGGAAGAAAACACCAAAACCCTCTCCTCCTTCAAAGGATCACAACTCCTCACCAGCTAGGGATCAAAGATGGAGAATGAATCTGATGAACTGACAAAAACAGGCTTCAGAAGGTGGGTAATAAATTTTCAGAGCTAAAAGAACGTGTGTAACCCAATGCAAAGAAACTAAGAACCCAGAAAAAAGGTAAGATGAGATGCTAACTAGAATAAACATCTTAGAGAAGAATATAATCAACTTGATGGAGATGAAAAACACAGCATGAGAACGTCATGAAGCACACACAAGTTTCAATAGCACGAATGGATCAAGCAGAAAAAAGGATATCAGAGACTGAAGATCAACTCAAAGAAATAAAACAAGAAGGCAAGAATACAGGAAAAAGAGTGAAAACAAAAGAACAAAGCATCCAAGAAATATGCGATTACGTGAAAAGACCTAATCTACGTTTGATAGGTGTAATGAATGTGACAGAGAGAATGAATCCAAGCTGGAAAACACTCTTCAGGATATTATCCAAGAGAACTACCACAACCTAGCAAGGCACGCCACCATTCAAGTCCAGGAAATACAGAGAACACCACAAAGATATTTCTCAAGAAGAGCAACACCAAGGCACATAATTGTCAGATTCACAGGGTTGAAATGAAGGAAAAAATGTTAAGCGAAGCCAGAGAGAAAGATAGGGTTACCCACAAAGGGAAGTCCATCAGACTCACAACGGATCTCTCAGCAGAAATCCTACAAGCCAGAAGAGCGGGGGGGCCAATATTCAACATCCTTAAAGAAAAAGACTTTCAACCTAGAATTTCATATCCAGCCAAACTAAGCTTCATAAGCGAAGGAGAAATAAAATCCTTTATGAAAAAGTAATTGCTGAGAGATTTTTGTCACTACCAGGCCTGCCTTACAAGAGCTCCAGAAAGAAGCACTAAACAAGGAAAGGAACAACTAGTACCAGCCACTCCAAAAACATACCAAATGTTAAAGACCACCAACACAATGAAAAAAATGCACCAACTAATGGGCAAAACATCCAGCTAGCATCAAAATGGCAGGATCAAATTAACACATAACAATATTAATCTTAAATGTAAACTGAGCTAAATGACCCAGGCAAAAGACACAGACTGGCAAATCGGATAAAAAGTCAAGACCTATCCATGTGCTGTATTAAGGAACCTCATCTCCCATGCAAAGGCACATACAGGCTCAAAATAAAAGGATGAAGGAAGATTTATCAAGCAAATGGAGAGCAAAAAAAAGCAGGAGTTGCAACACTAAAATCTGATAAAATGGACTTTAAACCAACAAAGATCAAAAGAGACAAAGAAGGGCATTACATAATAGTAAAAGGATCAATGCAACAAGAAGAGCTAAGGATCCTAAATATATATGCACCCAATACAGGAGCACCCAGGTACATAAAGCAAGTTCTTTTTCTTTTTCTTTTTTTTAATTGCATTTTAGGTTTTGGGGTACATGTGTAAAACATGCAAAATTGTTGCATATGTACACACATGGCAGTGTGATTTGCTGCCTTCCTCTCCATCACCTATATCTGGCATTTCTCCCCATATTATCTCTCCCTAACTCCCCACCCCTCACTGTCCCTCCCCTATTTCCCCCCGACAGACTCCAGTAGGTGATGCTTCCCTCCCTGTGTCCATGTGTTCTCACTGTTCAACACCCACCTATGAGTGAGAACATGGGGTGTTTGATTTTCTCTTCTTGTGTCAGTTTGCTGAGAATGATGTTTTCCAGGTTGATCCATGTCCCTACAAAGGACACGAACTCATCGTTTTTGATGGCTGCATAATATTCCATGAGGTATATGTGTCACATTTTCCCTGTCCAGTCTATCATAGATGGGCATTTGGGTTGGTTCCAGGTTTTTGTTATTGTAAACTGTGCTGCAATAAACATTCGTGTTCCTGTGTCCCTATAGTAGAACGATTTATAATCCTTTGGATATATACCCAGTAATGGGATTGCTGGATAAAATGGAATTTCTATTTCTAGGTCCTTAAGGAATTGTCACCCTGTCTTCCACAATGGTTGAACTAATTTACACTCCCACCAACAGTGTAAAAGTGTTCCTAATTCTCCACATCCTCTCCAGCATTTGTTGTCTCCAGATTTTTTAATGATCGCCATTTTAACTGGCGTGAGATAGTATCTCAATGTAGTTTTGATTTGCATTTCTATAATGACCAGTGATGATGAGCATTTTTTCATATGTTTCTTGGCCTCATATAGGTCTTCTTTTGTAAAGTGTCTGTTCATGTCCTTCACCCATTTTTGAATGGGCTTATTTTTTTCTTTTAAATCTGTTTTAGTTCTTTGTAGATTCTGGATATCAGCCCTTTGTCGAATGCATAGACTGCAAAACTTTTTTCCCATTCTGTTGGTTGCCAATTCACTCTAATGACTGTTTCTTTTGCTGTGCAGAAGCTGTGGAGTTTGATTAGGTCCTATTTGTCTATTTTGGCTCTTCTTGCCAATGTTTTTGGTGTTTTGGTCATGAAGTCCTTGCCTTTGCCTATGTCCTGAATGGTTTTGCCTAGATTTTCTTCTAGGGTTTTTATGGTGTTAGGTCTTATGTTTAACTCTTTAAACCATCTGGAGTTAATTTTAGTGTAAGGTGTCAGGAAGGAGTCCAGTTTCTGCTTTCTGCACATGGCTAGCCAGTTTTCCCAACACCATTTATTAAACAGGGAATCCTTTCCCCATTGCTTGTTTTTGTCAGGTGTGTCAAAGATTGGATAGTTGTATTGTGTTGCCGCCAAGGCCTCCGTTCTGTTCCATTGGTCTATATCTCTGTTTTGGTACCAGTACCATGCTGTTTTGATTACGGTAGCCTTGCAGTATAGTTTGAAGTCCGGTAGTGTGATGTCTCCCACTTTGTTCTTTTTGCTTAGAATTGACTTGGCTATGCGGGCTCTCTTTTGGTTCCATATGAAGTTTAAGGTGGTTTTTTCCAGTTCTGTGAAGAACGTCATTGGTTGCTTGATGGGGATAGCATTGAATCTGTAAATTACTTTGGGCAGTATGGCCATTTTCACAATATTGATGCTTCCTAACCATGAGCATGGAATGTTTCTCCATCTGTTTGTGTCCTCTCTTATTTCGTTGAGCAGTGGTTTGTATTCTCCCTGAAGAGGTCCTTTACGTTCCTTGTTAGTTGTATTCCTAGATATTTTATTCTCCTTGTAGCAATTATGAATGGCAGTTCATTCTTAATTTGGCTCTTTAAGTCTGTTATTGGTGTATAGGAATGCTTGTGATTTTTGCACATTGATTTTGAATCCTGAGACTTTGCTGAAGTTGCTTATCAGTTTCAGGAGATTTGGGGATTAGATGATGGGGTCTTCTAGATATACAATGATGTCATCTGCAAATAGAGACTATTTGAATTCCTCCTTTCCTATTTGAATACCCTTTATTTCTTTTTCTTGCCTGATTGCTCTGGCTAGAACTTCCAGTACTATATTGAATAGGAGTGGTGAGAGAGGGCATCCTTGTCTAGTGCCAGGTTTCAAAGGGAATGCTTCCAGTTTCTGCCCATTCAGTATGATATTGGCTGTTGGTCTGTCGTAAATAGCTTTTATTGTTTTGAGATACATTCCGTCATTACCTAGTTTATTGAGAGTTTTTAGCATAAAGGGCTGCTGAATGTTGTCAAAGGCCTTCTCTGCATCAATTGAGATCATCATGTGGTTTTTGACTTTGGTTCTGTTTATATGGTGAATTATGTTTATAGATTTGCGTATGTTGAACCAGCCTTGCATCCCTGGGATGAATCCTACTTGATGATGGTGCATAAGCTTTTTGATGTGCTCTTGCAGTCGGTTTGTCAGTATTTTATTGAAGATTTTTGCATCTATGTTCATCACGGATATTGGCCTGAAGTTTTCTTTTCTTGCTGAGTGTCTGCAAGGTTTTGGTATCAGGATGATGTTGGTCTCATAAAATGATTTGGGAAGGATTCCCTCTTTTTGGATAGTTTGGAATAGTTTTAGAAGGAATGGTACCAGCTCCTCTTTGTATGTATGGTAGAATTTGGCTGTGAACCCATCTGGACCTGGGCTTTTTTTTGGTGGTAGGCTCTTAATTGCTGCCTCAAGTTCATACCTTCTTATTGGTCTATTTAGGGTTTCAACTTCTTCCTGATTTAGGCTTGGGAGGCTGCAAGTGTCCAGGAATTTATCCATTTCTTCCAGGTTTACTAGTTGATGTGCATAGAGTTGTTTGTAATAATCTCTGATGATGGTTTGAATTTCTATGGAATCTGTGGTGATATCCCCTTTATCATTTTTTATTACATCTATTTGATTCTTCTCTCTTTTGTTAATATGGATAGTGGTCTGTCTATTTTGTTGATCTTTTAGAAAAACCAGCTCCTGGATTTATTGATTTTTTGAAGGTTTTTTCGTGTCTCTATCTCCTTCAGCTCTGCTCTGATCTTAGTTATTTCTTGTCTTCTGCTAGCTTTTGAGTTTTTTTGATCTTGCTCCTCTAGCTCTTTCAATTTTGACGACAGGGTGTCAATTTTAGATCTCTCCTTCCTTCTCATGTGGGCATTTATTGCTATATATTTTCCTCTAGAGACTGCTTTAAATGTGTCCCAGAGATCCTGGTATGTTGTGTTTTCATTCTCATTGGTTTCGAAGAACATCTTTATTTCTGCCTTCATTTCATTGTTTATCCAGTCAACATTCTAGAGACACTTGTTCAGTTGCCATGAAGCTGTGCGGTTCTGAGTTAGTTTCTGAATTCTGATTTCTAACTTGATTGCACTGTGGTCTGAGTGACTGTTATAATATCCATTCTTTTGCATTTGCTGAGGAGTGATTTACTTCCAATTATGTGGTCAATTTTAGAGTAGGGGCGATGTGGTGCTGAGAAGAATGTATATTCTGTGGATTTGGGGTGGAGAGTTCCGTAAATGTCTATTAGGTTTGCTTGGTCCAGGTCTGAGTTCAAGTCCTGGATATCCTTGTTAATTTTCTGTCTCGTTGATCTGTCTAATATCGACAATGGGGTGTTAAAGTCTCCCACTATCATTGTGTGGGAGTCTAAGTCTCTTTGTAACTCATTAAGAACTTGCCTTATATATCTGGATGCTACTGTATTGGATGTGTATATATTTAGGATCATTAGCTCTTCTTGTTGCATTGATCCTTTTACCATTATGTAATGTCCTTCATTGTCTCTTTTGATTTTTGTTGGTTTAAAGTCTATTTTATGAGAGATGAGAATTGCAACTCCTGCTTTTTTTTGCTCTCCATTTGCTTAGTAAATCTTCCTCTATCCCTTTATTTTGAGCCTTTGTGTATCCCTGCATGTGAGATGGGTTTCCTGGATATAGCGCACGGATGGGTTTTGGCTTTTTATCCAATTTGCCAGTCTGTGTCTTTTGATTGGGGCATTTAGCCCATTTACATTTAGGGTTACTATTGTTATGTGTGAATTTGATCCTGCCATTTTGATGCTAGCTGGCTGTTTTGCCCATTAGTTGATGCAGTTTCTTCATTGTGCTGACGCTCTTTACCGTTTGATATGTTTTTGGAATGGGTGGTACTGGTTGTTCCTTTCTATGTTTAGTGCCTCTTTCAGGAGCTCTTGTAAAGCAGGCCTGGTGGTGATGACCTTTCTGAGTACTTCCTTGTCGGCAACGGATTTTATTTTTCCTTCACTTACGAAGCTTAGTTTGGCTGGATATGAAATTCTGGGTTGAAAGTTCTTTTCTTTAAGGATGTTGAATATTGGCCCCCACTCTCTTCTGGCTTGTAGAGTTTCTGCTGAGAGATCTGCTGTGAGTCTGATGGGCTTCCCTTTGTGGGTAACCCGACCTTTCTCTCTGGCTGCCCTTAGCATCTTCTCCTGCATTTCAACCCTGGTGAATCTGATGATTATGTTCCTTGGGATTGCTCTTCTTGAGGAACATCTTTGTGGTGTTCTCTGTATTTCCTGGACTTGAATATTGGCCTGCTTGCTAGGTTGGGGAAGTTTTCCTGGATAATATCGTGAAGAGTATTTTCCAGCTTTGATTCATTCTCTCCGTCACATTCAGGTACACCTATCAAACGTAGATAAGTTCTTTTCACATAGTCCCATATTTCTTGGAGACTTTGTTCTTTCTTTTTACCCTTTTTTCTCTACTCTTGCCTTCTCGTTTTATTTCTTTGAGTTGATCTTCGACTTCTGATATCCTTTCTTCTGCTTGGTCAATTCGGCTGTTGAAACTTGTGTATGCTTTGCGAAGTTCTCGTGTTGTGTTTTTCAGCTCCATCAATTCACTTATATTCCTCTCTAAGTTGTTTATTCTCGTTAGCATTTTGTCAAATCTTTTTTCAAAGTTCTTAGTTTCTTTGCATTGGGTTAGAACATGTTCTTTTAGCTCACAGAAGTTTCTTATTACTCACCTTCTGAAGCCTGATTCTGTCAATTCATCACACTCATTCTCCATCCAGCCTTGTACCCTTGCTGGTGAGGAGTTGTGATCCCTTGTAGGAGGAGAGGCATTCTGGTTTTGGGTGTTTTCATCCTTTCTGTGCTGGTTTCTTCTCATCTTTGTGGATTTATCCACCTGTCGTCTTTGTAGTTGTTGACTTTCCGATTGGGTCTCCGAGTGGACGTCCAGATTGTTGATGATGTGGTTATTTCTTTCTGTTTCTTAGTTTTCCTTCTAACAGTCTCGTCCCTCTGCTGTAGGACTGCTAAGGTCCACTCCAGGTCCTGCTTGCCTGGGGATAACCTGCAGCGGCTGCAGAACAGTAAGGATTGCTGCCAATTTCTTCTTTTGCTATCTTTGTCCCAGAAGGATATCCACCAGATGTCAGTCTGAGCTCTCCTTTATGAGGTGACTCTTTGGATATATGGGGGTCAGGTAGCTGCTTGAGGAGACAGTCTGTCCTTTACAGGAGCTCAAGTGCTGAGGTGTGAGGTCTGTTGTTCATTCAGAGCTGCTGGGCAGGTATGTTTAAGTCTGCTGTAGCAAAACTCATAAACACCCTTTTTTCCCCAGGTGCTCTGTCCTGGGGAGTTAGGGCTTTATTTATGAGTTTCTGTTGTACTGCTGCCCTTTTTTCAGGGCTGCTCTGCCCAGTGAGGAGGCAGCCTAGTCACTGTCTGCTGCCGAGGCTTTGCTGAGCTGCCGTGGGCTCTGCCCAGCTGCCATGTGAACTTCCCTGCAGTCCTTTTTATACAGGTGTAGTTAGAACTGCCTCAGCAATGGCTACCTAACTCCGTAGTGCTGGACTGCCTTGGTAATGGCAGACACCCCTCCCCCACAGAGCTTGAACCGTCCTGGGTTCAGCTGTGCTTGCTGTGAAACTCTCAATCCAGAGCATTTCCGATTGCTATTTTTTTGTGGGGGTGGGACCAGCCAAGCCTGATCACCTGGCTCCCTGCCTCAGAGCCTTTTTTTTAGTTGAATGGTCGACTGTCTCCCAGGTGTTCCAGTTGCCTGTTGAAAAGGCGCCGGGATCTGTGTGATTTCCCGTGTGGCAACCCACTGCGCGGGCTGAAACAGTGGTGCTGAGATTCGTGGCACTTTTTTGCCCAGGAATCTCCTGGCCTGGCTCCCTGTTTCAGTCCCCTTTGTAATCAGATGAATGGGCGACTCTGCCTTCCTGGAGCTCCAATCGCCAGCTAAAATGGCGCTCTGACCTGTGTATTTTGTATGGAGAACTGCCGTGCTGGGGCACGGGCAAAACATCCGCACTGGCCAAAACAGCCGCGCTGGCCAAACCAACCACCCTGGCGACCCGTGGGGCTCCTCCGCTTGGGAATCTCCTGGTCTGTGGGCAATAAAAATCCGTCTGGAAATGTGGCATCCACTCACCCTCCACGCTGTCACTGGGAGCTGCATTCCTGAGCTGCTCCTAATCGGCCATCTTGGATTCCTCTCCATAAACCAAGTTCTTAATGACCTACAAAGAGACTTAGACTCCCACACAATAATAGTGGGAGACTTTAACACTCCACTGTCAATATCAGACAGATCATCGAGACAGAAAATTAACAAGGATATCCAAGACTTAAATTGAGATCTGGAGCAAACAGATCTAATAGACATCTACAGAAATCTCCACCCAAAATCCACAGAATATCCATTCTTCTTAGCGCTGCATTGCACCTATTCTAAAATTGACCACATAATTGGACGTAAATCATTCCTCAGCAAATGCAAAAGACAGAAATCATAACAAAGGGTCTCTCAGCCCACAGGCAATCAAATTAGTACTCAGAATTAAGAAACTAACTCAGAACCACACAGCTTCATGGAAACTGAACAACTGGCTCCTGAATTTCAACTGGATTAATAATGAAATGAAGGCAGAAATAAAGATGTACTTTGAAACCAACGAGAATGAAGACACAATGTACCTGAATCTCTGGGACACATTTAAAGCAGTGTCTAGAGGGAAATTTATAGCAATAAATGCCCACATGAGAAGCGAGGAAAGATCTAAAATTGACATCCTATCGTCAAAATTGAAAGAGCTAAAGAAGCAAGATCAAAACAATTCAAAAGCTAGCAGAAGACAAGAAATAACTAAGATCAGAACAGAACTGAAGGAGATAGAGACACAAAAAAACCCTTCAAAAAATCAATAAATCCAGGAGCTGGTTTTTGCAAAAGATCAACAAAATAGACAGACTGCTAGCCAGATTAATAAAAAAGAAAAGGGAAAAGAATCAAATAGATGCAATAAAAAACAATAAAGGGGATATCATTACTGATTCCACAGAAATACACACTACAATCAGAGATGACTACAAACAACTTTATGCAGACAAACCAGTAAACCTGGAAGAAATGGATAAATTCCTGGACACTTGCACCCTCCCAAGCCTAAACCAGGGGAAATTTGAAACCTTGAATAGACCAATAACAAGTGCTGAAGTTGAGGCAGCAATTAAGAACCTACCAACCAAACAAGTCCAGGCCCAGATGGGTTCACAGCTGAATTCTACCAGACATACAAAGAGGAGCTGGTACCATTACTTATGAAACTATTCCAAACAAGACAAAAAGAGGGAATCCTTCCCAAACCACTCGATGAAACCAACATTACCCTGATACTAAAACCCAGAAGAGACTCAACAAAAAAAAAAGAAAACTTCAGGCGAATATCAATGATGAACATAGATGCAAAAATCTTCAATAAAATACTTGCAAACTGATTGCAACAGCACATCGAAAAGCTTATCCATCACAATGAAGTAGGCTTCATTCCGGGGATATAAAACTGGTACAACATATGCAAATCTATAAACCTAATCCACCACATAAACAGAACCAAAGACAAAAACTACATGACCATCTTAATAGATGTAGAGAAGGCTTTCGACAACATTCAACAGCCCTTTATGGTAAAAACTCTCAATAAACTAGGTGTCAAAGGAACATATGCCAGAACAATAAAAGCTATTTACGACACACCTACAGCCAATATCATTCTGAATGGGCAAAAACTGGAAGCATTCCCTTTGAAATTCGGCACTAAACAAGGATGCCCTGTCTCACCATTCCTATTCAATATAGTATTGGAAGTTCTACTCAGAGCAATTAGGCATAAATAAATAAATAAATAAATGATATTCAGTTAGGAAAAGAGGAAGTCATATTGTCTCTATATGTAGAAGACATGATTATATATTTAGAAGACCCTATCATCTCAGCCCCAAATCTCCTTAAACTGATAAGCAACTTCAGCAAAGTCTAAGGATACAAAATCAATGTGCAGAAATCACAAGCATTTCTATACACCAATAACAGATTAACAGAGAGCCAAATCATGAGCAAACTCCCATCCACAATTGCTACAAAGAGAATAAAATGCTTAGGAATACAACTAACAAAGGATGTAAAGGACCTCTTCAAGGAGAACTACAACCCACTGCTCAATGAAATAAGAGAGGACACAAACAGATGGAGAAACGTTCCATGCTCATGGTTAGGAAGAATCAATATTGTGAAAATGGCCATACTGCCCAAAGTAATTTATAGATTCAAGACTATCCCCATCAAGCTACCAAAAACCTTTTCACAGAGCTGGAAAAAACCACCTTAAACTTCGTATGCTACCAAAAGAGAGCCTGCATAGCCAAGCCAATCCTAAGCAAAAAGAACAAAGCCAGAGGCATCACGCTACCTGATTTCAAACTATACTACAAGGCTACAATAATCAAAACAGCATGGTACTGGTACCAAAACAGAGATATAGACCAATGGAACAGAACAGATGCCCTGGAGGCAATGCCACACATCTACAACCATCTCATCTTTGACAAATCTGACAAAAACAAGCAATGGGGAAAGGATTCCCTGTTTAATAAATGGTGTTGGGAAAACTGGCTAGCCATGTGCAGGAAACAGAAACTGGACCCCTTCCTGACACCGTACACTAAAATGAACTCCAGATGGATTAAAGACTTAAACATAAGACCTAACACCATAGAAACCCTAGAAGAAAATCTAGGCAAAACCATCCAGGACATAGGCATAGGCGAGGACTTCATGACTACAACTCCAAAAGGATTGGCAACAAAAGCGAAAACAGACAAATGGGATCTAATTAAACTCCAGAACTTCTTTACAGCAAAAGAAACAATCATTAGAGTGAAATGACAACCAACAGAATGGGAAAATTTTTTTGCAATCTACCCATCTGACAAAGGGCTAATATCCAGAACAAAGAACTAAAACAGATTTACAAGAAAAAAATCAAACATACTCATCCAAAAGTGGGCGAAGGATATGAACAGACACAAAAGAAGACATATATAATGCCAACAAACATGAAAAAATGCTCATCATCACTGGTCATTAGAGAAATGCAAATCAAAATCACATTGAGATACCACCTTACACCAGTTAGAATGGCAATCATTAAAAAATATGGAGATAACAGATGCTGGAGAGGATGTGGGGAAATAGGAACACTTTTACACTGTTGGTGGGAGTATAAACTAGTTCAACCATTGTGGAAGACAGTGTAGTGCTTCCTCAAGGACATACAAATAGAAATTCCATTTGACCCAGCAATTCCATTTCTGAGTATATACACAACGGATTATAAATCATTCTATTATAAAGACACATGTGTTTCATAGCAGCACTGTTTACAATAGCAAAGACCTGGAACCAACCCAAATGCCCATCGATGATAGACTGGACAAGGAAAATATGGCACATATACACCATGGAATACTATGCACCTATAAAAAATGATGAGTTTGTGTCCTTTGTAGGGACATGGATGAACCTGGAAACCATCATTCTCAGCAATCTGACACAAGAACAGAAAATCAAACACCGCATGTTATCACTCATAGGAGGGTGTTGAACAATGAGAACACATGGACACAGGGAGGGGAGCATCACACACTGTGGTCTGTTGGGTGGGGCCAATGGAGGGACAGCGAGGGGTGGGTGGGGATGTCAGGGAGGGATAACATGGGGAGAAATGCCAGATGTAGGTGACGGGGGGACGGAAGCAGCAAACCACATTGCCATGTGTGTATCTATGCAACAATCCTATATGATCTGCACATGTACCCCAGAACCTAAAGTACAATAAAAAGAAAATAAATATAAACAAAAAAATAAAAACAAAGAAATGACCAGAATTAGAATATAGAGATCAGAAAAAAGTTAATTAGAATTTGTGTTTCAAGGGTCTTGAATTATCCAATAAATAGATAAAATTATTAACTTAAAACATTAACCAATTTGCTTTTGGTAATTTTAGGGTAAATGCTAAAAGAATAGCTAAAATAATGTTTATTTATTAATTCATTTATTAATAAGCCTAATAAATGTATGAATAAATCTAATTAGAAATAAATTAATAAAATATAAAACAATCGAATTTAAAAGAAGATTTAAAAATAGAACAGGAAGGGCAAAAAGAAAACACAAATAACATGATAAAAATTCAAATACTTTGGTAATTACAAGAAATGTAAACAGACTAATGAAAGGCTTCAATTAATTAAAAACTATCAGAGAAATAAATATTAATATATGCTATTTACAGGAGACCACTAAAACAAAGATTCCAGAAAGTTTGAAAAAAAAGGGATACAAAAAATTTGACCATAAACATATCAAAGAAAGCTGCCATAGCTGTATCAATTACAAACATAACGAACTTTAAAGGAATATACCATACACAAAGTCATGTTCATAATGACTTTCACCAGGTTAATAATTACCTAAATATATACATATTTTACACATATTTCTCCATACCTCATAATGATAAAAACAAAAGCCTTCACTAGGAGGACATAGATTTAACTTTAGAATCTCAAAATGCATGAAGTAAAAACGACAGAGCTTCAAATAAAGGCAGATCTATGATTAAACTGGGGGGATGGGGATTTTAATGTTCTTCTGATAATAATTGAGATGAGAAGACCAAAAATGAGTATAAAAGATTTGGACAACTTACTAACAACCTTGACCTAATGAAAAAAACAAAGACTATCCCATCTAATAACAATGAAGTGAGTAGTATACATATGGAACAGTTTAAAAAGGAACAGTTTAAAAAATTCAGTATATTTTGGACCACTTAAAAAAAGTGTATATAAATTTCAAAAAACTGAAATTCTTAACATCTAAGTCTCTGCCCTTAATGTATTTATGCTAAAAAATACTGAAAAGATAATGAGAAAACTTTGTATTTTTGGAATTAATAAATATTATAAATAAATAACAAAGGATATAATTCTAAATAATTTACAGACCAAAGAAAAAAATCATAACAAAATTTAGAAAATATTTTTAAGTGAATGATAGTGAAAATACAATATTAAACAGAATGTGGACTAAAACTACAGTAGCAATTAGAGGGATATTTACACACCTAAATGCTGATATCAAAAAAAAAAAAGGAAAGGCTAAAAATAGCCCAAGAATTCAGCCTATTAAATTCAGTAGGCTAAATAGGCTATTCAATAGGCTAACTCCATTTCAGTAAGTTAGTGCAAAAAAAAAGCAGAACAAAGGAATAAAATTAACAGGAAACATTAATGAAATAAAAAATAAACCTTAGCCAGGCATGATGGTACATGCCTTAGTAATCCCAGCTACTTAGGAGGTTGAGGCAGAAAAATCACTTGAACCCGGGAGGCAGAGGTTGCGGTGACCCGAGATCATGCCACTGCACTCCAGCCTAGGCAATGAAAGTAAAACTCCGCCTAAAAAAAAAAAAAAACCTACCACAGGGAAGCCAAATAAAGTTGGTTTTCTGTAAAGATAATAAAATTAACCAGACTCTGATGAAATATTTCAAGAGAAAAAGGTAGGAGACACAAATAAGCAATATCAAAAGTAAAAAGGTTTGGTTAAGGTACATAAAATATCTCCCTAAAGAGATGACAAGACAGTAAGAAATTCCCAAACCAAAAGCTAAGTCAAGTATATAATCATTTTTTGCCCTAGCAATGTTTGCTAGTAATCCCAGAGAACCTTAACAGTGGTTTTGACAGCCTCATGGTACAAAGGGGACAGAAATTAAAGCCTAGAACCAGCTCAAGACAGAGTCTAAGATACCCCAAAACATTAAGCCAAAATGCCAAAAGGCTAGACATCCTTAGGGAAGCGGTGAACCAGAAACAAAAACCTCTTCCACACTTTGTGTGAGGTTGCCTTGGTACTCAGCAGTAAAGAACAGAAAATATAAATAAAAAGTAAAGAATTGATAGGCTGTAAGCAATGGCTAGCCCTTGGATTGATTTTCATCAGAGTGAAACAAGAAATCTCAAACAATAAATTGAAAGTGCCCTGGAGTGGTAGTGACTCTAATGCCATTAAGAAGTTAAGTTCAAATTCTCTCTAGCACAAGCTTGCCCAACCTGTGGCCCATGGGCTGCATGCAGGCCAGGTCAGCTTTCAATGTGGCCCAGTGCAATTTCGTAAACTTTCTTAATTATGAGATTTATGCACAGACATTTTTTTTTTTAAGTTCATCAGCTGTCATTAGTGTTATTGTATTTTATGTGTAGCCTACGACAATTCTTCCAACGATGTATGGCCTATGACAATTCTTCTTCCATTGTGACCCAGGGAAGCCAAAAAATTGCTCTAGAGAAAGCCTTATCAAAGGCCTCAGGAAGTTCCCACAAATAATTTTTCACAAAATGAGAAAAATCTTAAAAGCAGCTAGAGGATAGTAGATGACAAATTACCTTCAAAGGAGCAACAGTTTCCAACAGCAATAAAGAAAACCAGAAGACAATAGAATATTTTCAATAAACTGGTAACAAACCCAGCAACCTAAAATTCTATATTCATGAAATTTTCCTTCAAGAATTAAGACAAACATATAGACATTTTGATAAAAGATAAGAGTTTGTCTCCAAAAGACATCACTAAAAAAAATTCTAAATGGTATGTTTTAGGCAGAAGTAGTTACAGATGATTGTCTAGTATTTAAGAAAAATAAATATGTACAACAATAAAAAAAGGAAAAAAATAAGAGAAAAGAAAATCACTGCATTAGATGCCTTCCAAGTGCTTACAATACAGAAGGGGAAATAGTTACAGAAGTGCCATAATATATTACAGTAAGTGCTGTACAATATTTAGTCATACTTTTGTTATCAAGATTGAAAAACCTACACTGACGGCTCACACCTGTAATCCCAGCACTTTGGGAGGCCGAGGCAGGTGGATCACGAGGTCGACAGATCGAGACCATCCTGGTCAACATGGTGAAACCCCGTCTCTACTAAAAATACAAAAATTAGCTGGGCATGGTGGCACGTGCCTGTAGTCCCAGCTACTTGGGAGGCTGACGAAGGAGAATTGCTTGAACCCAGGAGGCGGAGGTTGCGGTGAGCCGAGATCGCGCCATTGCACTCCAGCCTGGGTAACAAGAGCGAAACTCCGTCTCAAAAAAAAAAAAAGAAAGCCCAAAAAATGCCAAATAGAAAGATTTAGGAGTGCCTGTCACTTAATAGGCATAAATAATAATCAGTAAATAATGGGTTGGCAAATCAGGAGACAATATGGCACAGGAATTTAAAAAGATAAAGTCCTGCCTACCCACTTGCGAATGAGTACAATGAGAGAAAACTAAGATCAGGAATCGGGGAATAGAAGAATGCCTCTTTCTTTCTCTCCAAAGTTTTCATAAAACCACATTTCAAAGATGAGAAGGCTGGCATATTATTGAGTAAAACCACAAAAAACAAACAAAAGCCTTTAAGAAAAGTTTCAGCTTAGCTGGGCATGGTGGTATGTGCCTGTACTCCTAGCTACTTGGGAGGCTGGGGCAAAAGGATCACTTGAGTTCAGGAGCTGGGGGCTATGGTGAATCATCAGGCCACTGTACTCCAGCCTGGGTGACAGAGCAAGACTCTGTCTCTAAAAGAATAAATAAATAAATGAATAAATGAGAATAAATTAATTAAGATTAAGACTGGTGGCTCACACCTGTAATTGCAACACTTTGGGAAGCTGAGTCAAGAGAATTGATTGAGGCCAGGAGTTCAAGACCAGCCTGGGCAACACAGTGAGATCCCCTCTCTACAAGAAAAAAAAAATTAGCTGGGCATGGTGGCCTGGTGACATGTGCCTGTGGTCCCAGTTACTCAGGAAGCTGAGGCCACTTGAGCCCAGGAGTTTGAGGCTGTAGTAAGCCATGATCACACCACTGCACTCCAGCCTGGGCAACAGAGCAAAGCCCTGTCTCAAAAACAAACAAACAAACAAACAAATATATAAAGTGTCAGGAATGTTCAAACTGAAGTTTTAAAGAAGTTAAAGATGAGACTACAACTCCTTTTAAAAGTCATGCTCATGGCAAGAAAATTAACAAAGAGAATTCAAGTCTGTAACTCAGAATAATATAATATTAATAAATGACAGAGAGAATGCAGAATGTCCTCTTCTACTAGCACCTGGTAAATACACACACACACACACACACACACACACACACACACACACTTCAATAAGAAACTTTAAATAGGAGTGTACAAACCTAAAGAAAGTACAGAAGTCCAAGATAAAGCTCTTGGCAAGAGTAACAGAACACCACAGACACAATGAATAATCTCAAGTTAAGAAAATAGCTACAGGACTGGAGATGAGAAAACAAGTTGGATTTTTAAAGATGGCTATCTGTGGGGAAAATTCCTTACAAGCCAGTAAGTTTGCTTACTTTCCTCAGGAAAGCAACAGAAAGGGTTATTAAAGTTTGGAAGTACTTAGATAACAAAGCTTGTTCTAAAATAAAAAACAAAATTACTAATAAAGTCATGTCAAGATAACCTCTCTTCACTTTCTGATTATTAGATTGGCAATAATATATGACAAACCTATACGGCAAAGTTAATGATGCTTTTTTGTGAAAACAGAAAATTCTGGATTGTTGGTAAGATTTTTAACTGGATGAACTATATCCAAAAAAGAATTGTTGCATGAGTAAATGCTAACCTAGAATAAGGATTCCAACAGTACGCCTATCACGAGGCTTTCTGTACCCATACATCTCTTGACAATTTCATAATTATTTTCAATTATATAAAAAAGCTAGAAGGATTTGGAATCTAATCAATCATGTTTTATATTAAGACACTGTAGACATAGATATGGCCTAGAGCAAGTGGTTTAATCTCACTAAATCTATTTCCTCATCTAATAAGTGGACAAAATCAGTGACACTCAAACTTTCTCGCAGTTATTCATATTAATAGTAAGAAAAACGATCCAGTGCAACTAACATGTATGTGTTTGTGTATGTAACTAAAATAAGTTTCATAAAATAGCATGCCCTTATAACATAATGTGTCTAATATTTTCTAGTGTATTTCATTATTTTTCATGTAAGTTACACCCCCAGATTGGTATCATAACCAAAAATGGGACATGAATAGAGGTTTTATATGTTTTTCTGAAACTGCGTCTTGCTCTGTTGCTCAGGCTGAAGTACAGTAGCACAATCACAGCTCACTAGAGCCTCAATCTCCCTGGCTCAAGTGGCCCTTCTGCTTCAGCCTCCTGAATACTGAAACTAGTGGGCACCACCAAACTTGGCTAATTTTTTTTATCATTTTCTTAGTAGAGATGAAGTCTCACTGTGTTGCCCAGGCTGGTCTTGAACTCATGGCCTCAAGCAATCCTCCCACTTCAACCTCCCAAAGTGTTGAGATTACAGGCATGAGTCACCATGCCTAGTCATAACAGAGGTTTGAAAAAATAATGGACAAGACTTCTGAAGTTATCTATATATAGGTCTAAAATTTAATAAATCACTCTCTAAGTCAGATATCAAACAAAATGCATGACATCAAACCAGTAGGTAATATATATCAACATATATAGTAATGATGATCTCACAATGACAGAACTCAGATTTATACCAAACAGCTGAACACTGGGTTGAAAACAAAATAAATCTACAGAGGTAAGGCTCTGTATTTTGGTTCAGAAATCCTCTCAACAGAGCCTGGCCGCAAGTCAAATGAAAAAGACCTGCAGGCGTTAGTTAACCTCAAGCCTGTTATGTGATGTCAACGTAATCTACCAATTTATTGTATGTCTATAAATAATACTAAGTGTTTAATAAATATGTGTGGTATAAATAAATATTTTGGTACTATGCAGATCAAAGGTAATCTGAGGAGATCAAATTTAATCTGGATCAGAGTGATCAGTTGCAGTCCCCATCCTTTTTATTAGTGAGTAAATGCTGAAACCAGGAGCTGAACCCAGGTCTTTCTGAAGAGAAACTATGACCTTTTAACTCTTTTTTTAAAAAATGTAACATAAAACAACAAAATACTGATATTATATGCATTAATATTAATATACATTTTACTGAGTATAATTTCCCAGATATAGTATGCTACGTATTTTTCTTTATCTCATTTAATACTCAAATAATTCTATGAAATAGGTAGTGTTATGGTTTGAATGTGTCCCCCAAAAAGCACATGTTAGAAACTTAATCTCCAATGCAACAATGTTCAAAAGTGGGACCTTTAAGAGGTGATGAGGCCAGGAGGGCTTTATCTCATTAATGCCATTGTCACAGGAGTGGGTTCCTCATCTAAGGACAAGTTCAGCCTCCTATTGCTCTCTCTTGCCCTCTCTCTTTGCTCTTCTGCCATGGGATGATGGAGCAAGAAGGCCCTATCAAATACCAGCCCTTCCATCTTGGACTCTGCAGCCTCAAAACCCATGAGCAATAAATTTTTGTTCATGAAAAATTTGTGATACGGTGTTATAGCAGCACACAACAGAGTAAGATAATATTATCTCCACTTAAAAAATAAAGAAACAATGTCAGAAAAGTTAAATATACTATCCAGGTCACACACGTTATTAGTGGGTAAATGCTGAAACCAGGAGCTGAACCCAGGTCTTTCTGAAGAGAAACTATGACCTTTTAACTCTTCTTTTTTAAAATTTATTTTTCTTTACTGAGATTCCCAAAAAGTTGTTAGTCTGTGTTTATTAAACCTTCCATTTCTTATTAAACTCTTATTAAAAAGTTCATTGAAGCATCTATGGCTATAAAATGACTATTTAACATATATGTGGATCAATAAATTCAGGTAAATTAATAGAAAATCTATTAAACCATTTAAGAAAATATAAACATATTTTAAATAATAATGATTGTTTTCTACCACAATATTTTGCCAGAGTCTATTTTACTTAGTGATGGCTAACTAAGCACTAAGAAGTTAATTCAGTGAACCCTAAAAAAGCTGACAGCTGAATGAATGCTTGAATTCAGCAAATGGTGACAAATTGATTCCTAATACATTCTTTTTTTTTTTTTTGAGACAAAGTCTCACTCTGTCATCCAGGCTGGAATATACAGTGCAATGATGTGATCTTGGCTCACTGCAACCTCTGCCTCCCAGGTTCAAGTGATTGTCCTGCCTCAGCCTCCCAAGTAGCTGGGATTACAGGCGTCCACCTGGCTAATTTTTTTGTCTTTTTAATAGAGACAGAGTTTCACCATGTTGGCCAGGCTGCTCTTGAACTCCTGACCTCAAGTGATCTGATAGCCTCAGCCTCCCAGAGTGCTGGGATCACAGGTGTGAGCCACAGCGCCTGGCCCCTAATATATTCTTTAGTAGCATTTGGACTTGGAAATCATTTCTTCAAATTCTATTTCTATACACAAAAATACACATTTTTGTTCCATATCCACAAGCATATTATTAATTTCTTTCTCTAAACAAGTGATTAAAATTATCGAGTGCTGGGAAAGAGTTAAACTTGACCATTCCAGTTCAATCTTTAGAAGTCCTATTATCTACCAGGCGTAGTGGTTTACTCCTTGTAATCCCAGCTACGTGGGAGGCTGAGGTATGAGAATCACTTGAACCCTGGAAGTGGAGGCTGCAGTGAGCCAAGGCTGTACCACTGTACTCCAGCCTGGACAACACCACAAGACCCTGTCTCAAAAAAAAAAAAGAAAGAAAAGAAAAGAAAACAAATCCTCTTATCTTCAACATTAAAAATCTTATTTTGGCCTGATTCAAGAAACTAAAAAGTCACAGAAGTAATTTTTATTGGCATCGTATTATGAAGAAATGTTTTCATCTCATTCTATATTTCAAAAACTTACATAAGCATCTTTTGCCTCTGTAACATACATCAGAATCGGAAAGCAAAGTCTTGACTCTAGATCTTTTCAGGAAGATAAAACAATTTTCACTTGATTATTATAGTTTTAATTATATTCATAATATGTACAATTATATTCAACAATTAATCATGATTAGGAAGCAAAATGTTGACTACAAAACCTTTTTTCTGAATAAAACAATGTCAGCAATTACAAGTTATTATATTCTATTATCATTTACAACGTAGTCTTTCCATGATGCTCAAAGCTAGTACTATGTCAGCACTGACATAATACATGTTTTTCAGTTTAAAAAGTCACAAAAGAATCATTAAACTAAAAATTCCTTCTCCTGGTTTTTCTGTGATAAAATAGTAAGTTATCTTGCAGATCTCCCTCATACATACACCACAGAAGTGCAAATACCTCAGTTCTATAATGCACACTGGTGGATGCATTCAAATGTAATGCAAATACATACTCAAGCCAGTATTTGACAGTACTGACTCTTGTATACCATGTATACCACATTGTATACCATGAATATAGAACTATCTATAGCATCATATGATAAAATAATATTACTAAATAGTTTATTCTGCCTCTTTTTCCACAACAGTCCAGTCAATAGCTTCATAAGTGAATCTCAGTCTTTTTGGCAACATTTCCCTTGTTCCTAAAAAATTCGTTAGTGATTAAATTTTTCTCAATTTAAAACTTGACTATCATTTGTTTCTCAGACATTTGCTATAGTAGGATACTGTGTATATAAGGTGGTATTTGATTTTACACAAAATTTTATTTATTTTTAAGTTAAAAATATGTGTTTCAAGGTGTTCTCATTATTTCCCAGTTTGTGAAACCAATTTTAGAAACAAACTGTACCAGTAATGAGGAAGATCTTGGATTATGAAGGCTCAAGAAACCAGGTGGGAATCTTAAATTAATATTCTAAGCAAGATATGCAGTGTACACAAATGGGACAGATTTAAAGCTATTTTGGAGGTGGAAATCAATAGGATTTTTACATCCAAGAAGAGGAAGAAACTTCAAAAATGGCACTAAGGTTCTAGATTGGGAGCTGAGAGGATGTGCTATTAATTAAAAAATAAATTTGGTTTAAAATATCCTTAATTGAGTTGTCAATTACCTGACAAATAGACAAAAAGGACTGGAACTCAGATTTAGGCATTTCTAATCTACAAGTTCTTCCTTTTGCTTCCCTGTCTCACCACTTAAGGCCATGTTTGGAGAAAGTTTCTCAATGCTGGCACGGAGATTAAAAAGAAAGAAAATTTAACAGGCTAGAGGGCATATACATTAGAGGGTAATCTAGGCCATGTGATGAATGCAATACATAACCAGCTGGGTCATAGTTCCTAATCAGGGCTCATTATATCCATACTGGGGTTGGGAGGGGACAAGGGTTTGCAAAACAAACCTCCTAAACACCACCAAGACCAGCTTGGCCAACATGGTGAAACCTCGTCTCTACTATAAATACAAAAATTAGCTGGGCATGGTGGTGGGTGCCTGTAATCACAGCTACTTGGGAGGCTGAGGCAGGAGAGTCGCTTGAACCCGGGAGGTGGAGGATGCAGTGAGTCGAGATCGCGCCACTGCACTCCAACCTGGGTGACAAGAGCGAAACTCCCATCTCAAAAAAAAAAAAAAAGAATAAAAATAACTAGGAATTTTGGTATATAGAACAAAACAAAACTATTATAAACTTCAACAAAGTAATAATAATCTAGTACTGGTGGTATAAAGAAATACAAGTATATTAAATGATTCTATACTGTGAAAGATAAGGAAATGGACATTGTCCCAAATGAGACATTCATTCCCAACACTTCATGTTTTCATAGATGGAAGCAATTTCTACTTCACACCCAAGATGAAAACGTAAAACGAACATCTTCAGTTTATCTCCCCCTCTGCATTATAAAACAAGGAAGTATACAAGCTCAACCTAGCCCTGTAGGATGTAGTTTCCATTCTTCCATGGAGTAAAATTATAGAGGCATTATCCACTCCTATAGTTGACTAGCACAGTCTATGTCTATTTTGTTAAACAAGTCTATCTAATTCAATAATAAGGTATCATAAGGCTCATTTTGACTGACTACAGTCATACAACATAATTTTTATTAGTAATAAAGTAAATATTATTATTTCCAACAGTACAACCCTCCTTTGTATGTGTGCATCTCTCCTTTGATTACTTCTAAACTGGGAAGGTGAAGGTGTTATTGCCCATCCCCCAACACCAACTTTACAGTTCAGTAAAATAATAATTCTAAAATAATTTTTACAAGTTCATCCTGTTTATTCTTACACTTTACTTCCTTATTATATTCAAGTAAATTTCTTTTTATTTTAAAATGGTATATATAATACAATCCCATTTTCATTTCTCTATATCCATTCATCCTTTCATCTTTAAATGTGCATAGAGATATCCGAAATGATTTACATAATGTTTAACATGGTTATTTCTAGATGGTAAATTGAGTTTTTTTTTTAAGACATAGTCTCACTTTTTCACCCAGGCTGGGGTGCAGTGGCACGATCTCAGCTTACTGCAGCCTCAACCTCCCAGGTCCAAGTGATCTTCCTGCCTCAGCTCCCCAAGCTGGGACTACAAGGGACTACAGGCATATGTCACCACACCCGGCTAATCATATGTCACCACACCCGGCTAATTTTTGTATTTTTTGTAGAGATGGGATTTCACCATATTGCCCAGGCTGGTCTCGAACTCCTGAGCTCAAGACATCCACCCACCTTGGCCTCCCAAATTGCTAGGATCATAATCACCGTGCCTAGCCTAGATTAATTTTGTTGTTGTTTGTTTTGTTTTTGCTTTTTCAAGACAGAGTCTTGCTCTGTTGCCCAGGCTGGAGTACAGTGGCACAATCGTGGCACAATCATGGCTCACTGTACCCTCAACCTCACATGCTCATGTGATCCTCCCACCTCAGCTTCCTGAGTAGCTGGGACTACAGGCACATGTCACCACACACAGCTAATTTTATTTATTTATGTATTTGTTTGTTTGTTTGAAGAGACTGAGTCTCACTATGTTGCCCAGGCTGGTCTTGAATTCAAGCAATCCTCCCATCTTGGTCTCTCAAAAGGACTCAAAGAAATAGGAAACAGTCTACAGAAATCTTTGCAAACTATGGCCCATGGGACAAATCTGACCTGTGACCTGTTTTTATATGGCTCCCAAGTTAAGAAAAGCTTTTACAATTTTAAAGAGCTGCATAAAACAAAAAGAAAGAGACAAAGACCCTACGTGTGGCTCACAAAGCTCAAAATATTAACTAACTCTTTAAGAAAAAGTTGCCAGCCCTTAGTCTATAGTATAGACTATATATCAACAAAAGGTACAATCCACTGTAACTCACAATTCACTGATATACAAGAGGACTTTATATATTAAGGAAATCAAATTTTATCACATAGACTCCCTTTTATCCCTTGGCATGCTGTCTTTAGATTTTCTATATAATATGGTGATATTGGCATGCACAACTTTTATGATTATCTAAAGTTCCCAATCTTTTCTTTTTGATTTCAAGATTGCATGTTAGAAAGACCTTTCTCATTTCAAAGGCAAAAAATTCTCCCTTAGTTTTCTTCTACTACTTTCATAGTTTTATTTTTCACATTTTAAATCTGAGACATCTGGAAAACAAGCCGTTCCATGACTAGAAGAAAATAACAGTCTATACAGAAAGATACCAGACTGCAAATTAAAGTGTTGGAAAAATGTAGGGGAGAGGAGAAGGAAGACAATGAGCAGGAATCTGTGACAAGGCTGAAATCTTGAAACTGACCGAATGATGATTATTTTACGTTTCCTTCCTTCTCTCACTGGAAGGCTTCAAATCGTACTCTTTGTTGAAACCTTGAAAGATGTTCTCAACTGAGGATGTCCCACGGGCCATGAGGCAGTCACTTCCTAACTATCCCATAAGAACAAGAGCTTCAGTAGAGAATAAGATCCAATCACCATTCTCTCTGTATCTGAATTTATCTCTGGATTGTTGTATTTCTCGTTGTTGCTATTATACACAGAATTTTTCTTCCTGTTATATTTGCTAACTGGTTGTTTATATGCAGCAAGGGGCCAGACAACTATGGGTCAAGCCAGCTCACTGCCTTCTTTGTAAATAAAGTATTGTTGGAACACAGCCATGCTAATTAGTTTCATGCTACAATAGGAGAGAGGTGGGTAGCTGAGACAGAGATCATATGGCCTTCAAAAGCTAAAATCTTTATCATCTGATCCTTTACATTAAAAATTTGCCAACCTCTCTGATATATACAAAAATTATTTGATAATTTCTTGAGGTAAAATTTAATACATATAATACACAATTATAATTTTTTTTTAAGACAATGTTTTGCTCTTTTGCCCAGGCTAGAATGCAGTGGCACGATCTCTGCTAACTGCTACCTCCACCTCCTGGGTATACGCAATTCCTGCCTCAGCCTCCTGAGTAGCTGGGATGATAGGCATGTGCCACCCTCAGCTAATTTTTGTATTTTTTTGTAGAGACAGCATTTCACCATGTTGGCAAGGCTGGTCTCAAACTCTTGACCTCAAGTGATCCACCCTTGTCAGCCTCCCAAAGTACTGGGATTATGGGCATGAGCCACCACTCCTAGCCCAAAATTAATCATTTTAAAATGTACAATTCAGTGGCATATAGTTCATTGATAATGTTCTGCGACTATCACCTCTATCTAGTTCCAAAACATTTGTATCACAAATGAAAACCCTGTACTGATTACCTTGAATCCATTAAGCAATCATTCTCCATTTTTCCCTCTGCCCCTGGCTACTACTAATTTGCTTTCTGTTTGTATTAATTCACCTGTTCTGGATGTTTCATATAAATGGAATTACATAATATGTGATCTTTGGTGTCTGGTTTCTTTCACTTAGAATGTTCCTCATATCCATGTTGTAGTATCTCATTTCTTTTTATTGTTCCATCATGTGAACGGTCCACATTTTGTTTATCTATTTATCAGTGGACAGACATTTAGATTGTTTCCACCTTTCGGTGATTGTGAATAGTGCTGCTACAGACATTCATGTACAAGTTTTTGTTAGAATGTCTGCTTTAAATTATTTTGCAATTCTACGAGTGATATTGCTGGGTCAGATGGTAATTCTATGCTTAACTTTTTGTGGAACTGACAAATTTTTCTACAGCAGCTGTACTATTTTACACTCTCACCAGCAATGTACAAGGGTTCCAATTTCTCCATATCCTCACCAACACTTATTTTCCTTTTTAAAATTTTTTAATAGTCATCTTGGTGGATATGAAGTTGTATTGCACTGTGGTTTTGTTTTGCATTTTCCTAATGACTAATGGTGTTGAACATCTTTTCAGGTGTCTGTAGCCATTGTTTGTACTTTTAAAATATATATTTATTTTAAACCTCTACAAATAAAACTGAAAAGACAGTATATCAACAGAAAAATCAACAAGACAATTAAAAGGTAATTTACAGAAAGAAAAACCTCCAAAACTAGTATGTATAAGAAGTGTTCAGTTGAGAGAGAGATCCAAGATGACTGATTAGCAGCAGCTCAGGATTGTAGCTCCCAGTGAAAGCGCAGAGAGTGAGTGGACGCCACATTTTCAGACGAATTTTTATTGCCCATGGACCAGGGGATTCCCGGCGGAGGAGTCCCACGGGTCACCAGTGCGACTCTTTTGGCTGGTGCGGTGGTTATCAGTCCAGAGTGTACGGGACTGAGTGCCCTTTTAGTTGGCGTTTGGAGCTCCGGGAAGGCAGAGTCTCCCATTCAGCTGATTGAAAAGCGGACTGAAGCGAGGAACCAGATCGGGAGATTCCTGGGCAGAAAAGTGCCACGAATCTCAGTGCTCATGTTTCAGCCAGCATAGTGGGTTGGTGCAGGGGAAGGCTGGTCCCCCTCAACAACAACAACAACAACAAAAACAGCAACTGGAACTGCTCAGGATTGAGAGTTTCACAGCAAGTATAGCTGAACCCGGGAAGGGCCAGCTCTGTGGGGGAGGGGCATCTGCTGAAGGAAAACCAAGAAACAGAAAAAATTTCACCACCACCAAGTTGGACGTCCACTCTGAGACCTAATCTGAAAGTCAGCAATTACACAGATGACAGGTAGATAAATTCACAAAGATGGGAAGAAACCAGCTCAAAAAGGCTGAAAACACTCAAAATCAGAATGCCTCTCCTCCTACAGAGGGTTGCAGTTCCTCATTACCAAAGGAACAAGGCCTGATGGAGAATGAATGTGAGGAATTGACAAAAGCAGGCTTCAGAAGGTGGATAATAAGAAACTTCTGTGAGCTAAAAGAACATGTTCTAATCCAATGCAAAGAAACTAAGAACCTTGGAAAAAGGTTTGACAAAATGCTAAGGAGAATAGACAATTTAGAGAGGAATATAAGTGAATTAATGGAGCTGGAAAACACAATACCAGAACTTCGTGAAGTATGCACAAGTTTTAACAGTCAAATTGATCAAGCAGAAGAAAGGATTTCAGAGGTCGAAGACCAACTTAATGAAATAAAACGAGAAGACAAGATTAGAGAAAAAAGGGTAAAAAGGAATGAGGAAAGTCTCCAAGAAATATGGGACTATGTGAAAAGACCTAATCTACGTTTGATAGGTGTACCTGAATGTGACAAAGAGAATGAATCCAAGCTGGAAAATATTCTTCAGGATATTATCCAGGAAAACTTTCCCAACCTAGCAAGGCAGGACAATACTCAACTCCAGGTAATAGAGAACACCACAAAGATATTCCTCAAAAAAGCAACCCCAAGGCACATAATCATTAGATTCACCAGGGTTGAAACGAAGGAGAAAATACTAAGGGCAGCCAGAGAGAAAGGTCAGGTTACCCACAAGGGGAAGCCTATCAGACTCACAGCAGATCTCTCAGCAGAAACCCTACAAGGCAGAAGAGAGTAGGGGCCAATATTCAACATGCTTAAAGAAAAGAAATTTCAACCCAGAATTTCATATCCAGCCAAACTAAGTATCATAAGTGAAGGAAAAATAAAATTTTTTACGAACAAGCAAGTACTCAGAGATTTCATTACCACCAGGCCTGCTTTACAAGAGCTTCTGAAAGAAGCACTATATATAGAAAAGAACAACCAGTATCAGCCATTCCAAAAAACCCATCAGTAAGCTGCATCCAGACCCATCTCACATGCAAGGATATACAGAGACTCAAAATAAAGGGATGGAGGAAGATTTGCCAACCAAATGGAGAGGAAAAAAAAAAAAGCAGGAGTTGTAATTCTCATCTCTGATAAAATAAACTTTAAAGTAACAGAAACTAAAAGAGACAAGAAGGACATTGCATAATGGTAGAGGGATCAATGTAATGGGAAGAGCTAATGATCCTATGTGTATGTGTACCCAATACAGGAGCACCCAGATACATAGGGCAAGTTCTTGGTGACTTACAAAGAGACTTGGACTCCCACACAATAATAGTGGGAGACTTTAACACTGCATTGTCAGTATTGGACAGATGAATGAGACAGAAGGTTAACAAGGATACCCGGGACTTGAACTCAGACCTGGAACAAGTAAACTTAATAAACATTTACAGAACGTTCTACTCCAAATCCACAAAACACTCATTTTTTTCAGTAACACATCACATCTATTCTAAAAGTGACCACACAATTGGAAGTAAATCATTCCCCAGCAATTGCATAGCATTTCATAGGTTTAAATGAAACATTGGCTGGCTGTTTGTTATTTTCCTCCCTTATTCCTTCCTGTCTCCATTGTATAACACAATTATTAGTATAAAAGAGGTTTTCAATACCCATTTTTAGACTGCATTCTAGCCTGGGCAATAGAGCAAGATTCCCGTTCTCTCTCCCTCTTTTTCTTCTTCTTTCTCCCTTTCTTTCTCTCTTTTTTTCCTTCTTTCTCTCTTTCTCTTTTTTCTTTTCTTTTTCTTTCTTTCTTAAAAAAAATGTTCAAACTTATTAGTAATTAGAAAAGTACAAATTAAAAGAATCAAACGTCACTTTATACTTATTAGATTAGTTAAATTTATAAAGCTGGATAATTTTTAAATGTTGGGACATAAGGATATGAGAAGACTCATGCATCATTAGTAGGAATATAGACTTGTTCAAGTATTGTGAATAGCAATCTGCCATTTTTTTAGTCAAACTACATATGGGGCTATCCTAAGTCCTAGCAATTCTATTCATTTGTATGTATGTTCCAAATAAATAGTTAGGCAGAGTCATGTCCAAGGATGTTAACTGCAAAACAATTTGTGGTGTCAGAAAACTCGAAGTAAACACGTAGCTATCACTAAGATAACAGGTAGAATATGGTAAAGGTCTCACAGAGCATTATACAGCTATTAGAAGCAATGGATTAGAAGTATCAACATGAGTAGATCTTCGACATTTAGTGCTTGTGGGGAAAAAACAGAATAAGAAATACAACACAATAACATTTATGTAAATTATAAGTAAATGCACATAAAACAATATCCGTCTTATAAGAACACATAGTTACAAAAAGATAAATATATTAGAATTTAGCTACAATGATACTGTATAATATAATAAACAATATATTTATTTATGGGACAAGGGAAATTCAAATAGGAATAAAGGAGACTACAGAAAGAAAACAAGTAAGAGACTTTACATAAACCTGTGATGATAATGTGTCAAATTAATTCTCTGCACCTAAGGCTAATAAAAATTGTATCTAGCCACATTACTGGATTCTCTTATTATTAATAGTACCTTTTCAATTGATTCTCCTGGATATTTTGGGATATAATCAGATTGTCCTAAAGACAGCAATAATTTTACTTTCTCTTCCATTTTTATACCTCTTATACTGCATTAGTTAGTACCTCTGGCACAATGATAAGCAGGAGTGATGATAGCCAGCATCAGTATCTTGTTTCAGACTTTACAGAACTTCTAAATTTTACTCATTAAGCATGATGCTGACTTTTGAGCTGATTTGGTAGCCTTCTATTTCTGGTTTAGTACTAAATTTTATTAGGAAAAAATATTGAACTTTATAAAAAGTCTTTTCATCATCTATGGAGGTGATCATATAATTATCCTCTGATCTATTAATACAATGACATATTATTTCCAATACTGAATTATTCCTGCATTTTCAATATGAATGTAGGATATACATTTAAAATATGCTCTGTATTCTATTTGACAATTTTGTACACTGTTTCCTCTTCTTTTATCATGTTCTAGAACAATTTATATATCACTGAAGTTACATGTTTCTTAAACTTTGGTAGAACCCAACTACGAAACTATCTGGGCCTGATGTTTTTTGTGGAGGTAACTCTTTGATAATATTTTTTTATTCCTTCCAAAGAATCTATGCTTTGAAAAGATCAATAAAGTATAAAAGCATCTGGCAAGTCTAAGAAAGAAAAAGAAGAAAAATACAAATATCCATTAGTAATGTAAGAAAGGGACTATAATAGCAATTGTGGCACTTATTAAAATAAAAGAATATGGTATATAACTTTAGCAATACATATGAAAACAGAAGACTAAATTTCACAGCAGATATTTTAGGGAACTAGCAAATTCAATTATCAAACTATCTGAAAAGAACCCAGAAAAACTAATAAACACAAGTGAAATAAAAAGTATGTCAAAGATGACCTTAGTCAGGAATTGTTTCACTGCAATGAACAGAAATCTACTCAAACTAGGTCAAACAAACAAAGTACTGGAAGAATACAGAATACAGGGGTATTTCATGGAAACCTGTGCACAAGAAGTATAGCCAAGTCTAAGGATTCTGGAATGTTAGAACCCAACTCCTTTTTGGAACTGAATTATCTCTTGTTTGCTCCTTTTTTGCATATGTGTTCATTCTTTTCTTTTTCTGCAACCCCTTTTCTATTTTACAAAAGATAACTATTTTTTATGACTGCTCAGTGCCAAGGCCCCACAGCAACTGACTAAAGTCTCTACATTCCTTTCCAAATTCCAAATGGGTACAGCTTAGCTCAGGTATCAACTCTTTACCCAATAAACCTTCCAGAGGAGAAAGAGTGAAGGTAGGTTACAGAGTCACCAGCTACTAAATTAGAGGCTAAATTCATCTATTAACTACGAGTTTTGATGTGGGCAGTTTGATGTGTGGACTGGACAGGCATCTTGAAACTGCTATACAAATAATCTGACTCCTCCCAAAAACCCCTGACCCAAATTACTTAATGGGTGAATTCTAGCAAAGCTTATGGAACACAGAAGTCCTATGCTATTTATACTGTTTGGGGGCATAAAAAGGATAGAAAGTTACTATGTTATAAGGCTCACATGAGCTCATTGTTAAAATCTAACAAAATTAGCTCCCAAAAGAAAACTATGAATTAATCACACTTTTGAATAGAGATGTCAAAGTTTCCATGTAAACCTGCATACATGTTAACACATATATGCATAAATACACATTTATGTTTTTCATATTTTAAAATTACTACCAGTGTTGTACTTCTTAACTTCTTTCTTTTCTTTTCTTTTTTTTTTTTTATGCTTGAAGTTCATGTGCATAAGTCCATGTACATTAAGGTACATATGCAGATCATGCAGGATTGTTACATAGGTATACACATGCCATGGTGGTTTGCTGCATCCATCCCCTCCGTCACCTACATTAGGTATTTTTCCTAATGTTATCCCTCGCCAATCTCCCCACCCACTGCTATCCCTCCCATAGCCCCTCAACCCCCAACAGACCCCAGTGTGTGATGTTCCCCTCCTGTGTCCATGTGTTCTCATTGTTCAATACCCACTTATGAGTGAGAACATGCGGTGTCTTGTTTTCTGTTCTTGTGTCAGTTTGCTGAGAATGGAATAACTGGCCATCATTTTGTAGAAAATGATCATCATTTGGGGAAAAAGAAGTTAGAGTATAACCTCAGTGTCAATATAAATTCTAGATGGAACAAAGATTTATATGTGTAAGCGAAACTATAAATGTATTAGAAAAACATTATAAATATTTGTTTCATCTTTAGATGGGAAAAGAGCTTTTCACTAATGATATAAACCATAAAAGTTTGAATATAAAAAAAGTTTAACATGTAAAATATATTTTTATTTATCTTTTTTTTTTTTTTTGAGACAGAATCTCGCTTCGCCATCCAGGCTGGAGTACAGTGGTATGATCTTGGCTCACTGCAACCTCTGCCTCCCTGATTCAATCAATTCTCCTGCCTCAGCCTCCTGAGTAGCTGGGATCACAGGCGTGAGCCACGGCGCCCAGCCTAAAATATACTTTTAAAAACTCATAATCATAAAGACTGCCATTCCTGGCTGGGCATGGTGGCTCATGCTTGTAATCCTAGCACTCTGGGAGGCTGCAAAGGGCAGATCACTTGAGGTCAGGAGTTCAAGACAAGCCTGGCCAACATGGTAAAACCCTGTCTCTACTAAAAATACAAAAAAATAGGCTGGGCACAGTGGTGCATGCCTGTAATCCCAGCTACCAGGAAGGCTGAGGCAGGAGAATCGCACGAACCCAGGAGACAGAGGTTGCAGTGAGCCGAGATCACACCACTGCACTCCAGCCTGGGCAACCAAATGAGAGTCCATCTCAAAAAAATTGAAGATTGCCATTCCTTTTGTCTTCCTATATGCTCCTCTTTCAGTATTCTCACCCATTACCCTAATTTTAATTATCACCTCTCAAAAGATTGTTTCCAGTTAAATATACACACTTAGTCCCAACTTCTCTTTCTAGCTTCAGTCCCTGCTAATCAACTGTATGGAATATCCTACTGTTACCTTAACCTCAATACACCTAGAACAAACTTCATTACACCTAAAACCAAGCTTATCATCCTAATTCCTAAACTAGCTCCTTTTTACTTTGTTATGTCTCTTCCTGGGATCTCAAAAATAATCAGGACTTCTTTTCCAAAAACCTTCTACATGTCACTCAACTGATGGTTATTCTTCCTTTTAATTATCTCCCTTTCATTCAATCTTTCCATTCTCACATTACCCCAAATTATGTTCCTCATTACAAAAAATATTAACACTAAGCCAGACAATAAAAAGGGTATTTTAACCTCAAAGTTAGCATCTGACCCCATTCCATACGTAATACCAATAAAAGGCTTCGCAGCACATTCTCTAAGACATAAACACTGTAGCACAATAATTTCATATTAAATCATTCTATTATAACCTTTTAACTCCTGCTGGCCTATATCACTTAAAATAGCAGAACAAAATAAAAACACAAATGTCATTAAGACATTTAATTTGTTGTTATTGCTATTGAGAAGACAGAGATAGGATAAGATAAAAATGGCAAAAGGAACCAGAGTCAATAGAATCTCCTTTCTTAAAAATAGCATTTTTTTCTTTATCTCCAGGAAACTCTAATATCCAATTATTAAAAATATGTAACCCAAAGCAAACAAAAATATTTGAGAGTGAATTTTACAATGTCAAATTTTAAAAACCTATCATTATATCTTTTATAATACTAAAAATTATTTTGGTATTACCATTACAGAAATCATATAATTCTAGAAGTAGAAAGGACCTTGGCAAATATGTAGTTAACATACATTAAAACTAGTAGGCCAGGCTCACGCCTGTAATCCCAGCACTTTGGGAGGCTGAGGTGGGTGGATTACCTGAGTTCAGAAGTTCGAGACCAGCCTGGCCAACATGGTAAAACCCCATCTCTACTATAAATACAAAAATTAGCCAGGTGTGGTGGCGCATGCCTGTAATCC
This sequence comes from Alouatta palliata, assembly GCA_004027835.1. NCBI lineage: Eukaryota > Metazoa > Chordata > Mammalia > Primates > Atelidae > Alouatta > Alouatta palliata. The sequence continues at coordinate 50,052 of PVKV010002924.1, forward strand.
CAACTATTTGGGAGGCTGAGGCAGAATCACTTGAACCTGGGAGACAGAGGTTGCAGTGAGCCAAGATCACATCACTGCACTCCAGCCTGGGCAACAAGAGTGAAACTGTCTCAAAAACCAACCAACCAAACTAGTGATCTCCAATTTATCAATTCACACAAATAACGAAATGCCTTCCATACCCTGTGTAAAGCATACAGAGGCCATACTGACTGATGTACATGGCTAATTTCAGTTTGACAAAAATAAAGTAGGTTATGGCTTTCTAATACATCTAATGATTATTCCAGTCAGTTAAAGTTCTAGGTATACTATGAGTCAGTTGTGTTTCTCAAACATGTTTATGCCAGCTGAACTTATTTTAATCACATAAATTTTATATAAACTGACTGACAGTGTAAAAAACAAAGGTGTTTTATAGAAAATAAAACTGAATACTTCTAAAAGGCTTGATAATAGGTGAATCACCAAAAAAGTTTGTCTAATTAATTATCTGTAAATAAGACAGCTACACTAGATGGGAAGAAAAAAATGTACTAAAGGAATTCTGTATTCAAGTTTGCTTCACCATGGTCTTTAAGGTTTTAATCAACTTTAAAGAATGATAGGCAGTATCAATCTGAGGGTGTAATTTATGCAGGAAAGCCAACTTGAAACTCCATCAACAAAATCAGCAGAACAATACTCATTTATACATTCAACACACAAGGACATACTGACACTTATCCTGTGCCAGGTATTGAGTCACCAGACCTAACTATGGTTTTAAAAATACTACTCTGAATTCCACATGAAACAGATGGGGAAGGCAGGCACAAAAATAAAAGTGGAGAACTCAGGAGGCTTTTACAGTAATCTTGTAAAAAATGCTGGCGGCCTAGATATTATGATAACAGTGGGAGGGTACTATTTGAATGGATATGAGATTTAATCTGAAGGGAAAAGCTCTAACAATTGCTGAAGGACTAGATATGAAGTTTGAGTATGAAAAGAAGAAAGGGTAGCTCCTAGGTTTTTGCAGAACTAGGTGAATGCTAACATTTACTGTGATATAGAGAAACCATGAGAGGTGAAGGAGATGGGGACAAAATCAGCTTAAGGTGCTTATCTTGAATCCAAGTAAAAATACTAGATATGCAAGTCTGGAACTCAAGATAGAAGTCAGTGCAGGTAATACACGATAGGGAATTATCAGATATTCAAGTATGCAACTAGATGAGATCACCTAAAGAATAAATGTGGATAAAGAAGTGACCAAAGAACTGAGACCCGGAATTAAGCCCTATATCAAAAACTATCAAATTAATGCACATAGAAAAACACAATTTAAAAAACTATATTTAGTAAAAAACACAATTTAGTAAATGGCCATTTAGTAGGAAAGTAGGAATTATAAAGTACGTCTTAGTACAGTCAGATGTTCTAAACTCCCTTCAGTCTGTCAAAGAATTCCATATCCAGGATTCACCTTATCTATATATTTTATTTCTTATTTATCATCTTGTGAATCCACTATGCTTAGTCTTGACTAGTCTAGTTACCTAACCAAAATTCACTTTTCCTCAGCCTGTCCAGAATCTATGCTTTGAGCTAATTTCTTACCTCTTTCATAAAAAAACTCCCTGACATTCCAACCTTAATCATTTCCCCCACTCCCCTCCCGTCACCTGCTACACACACCTTTGTTAACATCCTATACAATGTGATTTCTATCCTTACACCTAAACTGAAGTGTTATCTCAAAGTTCACCAAAAGCTTTTGTAACAGATAAAGTATAATTTTCAAAATAGTAAAGTCATGACTCTCATACAAATATGAAATGAAGACCTGGCAAAAATTTTATTTAATTCATTGATTAAGGAAGAAAGAAGTAAGACATAAAAACTGATTCAAATGAGAATCTGATTTACTATTTCTCAACTTACAAAATTCATTTTCATGGCACAAACATGATTTGCATTGGCATGGGAAACATTTGTACTGCTTTCAGTTTTCTACAACTTAATTTTTATCCCCTTTCACAAAGTTGTACAACAGCCTTGTCAATCAAATACAAAGATGCATATTCCTTAATCAGAATCATAGAATTCCTGGAGAGTCCTCTATACAATATCTAGCATTCCAGATATGCAATAATTTCCTTTTCCCACTTCTAAGTCTTTGATAATTTTTCCTACATAATTGTCAAAACTCATCCTAACCTGCCTCCTATAGCACGATGTAAAATCACTCTTGCCACATTCAGTTTCCATAATACAGCACTTTCCCAGATCCTCTTTTACCTCTCTGATTCTCTTTTGCCTCCTTCACCAGCTCCCATTCATCTTAAATATAGTATTTACTGAGTTTTTCATTGGGCTTTCAACTAACGTAACTTTTTATGGCTGTATCCAATCTCACCCAGGCATGCTTCATCCATTACTTATACAGAAATTATTCCCATATGTACAGTTCCAATGTCTATAATTCCTAGAGTTAAATTTCCATTTTCTCCATTTCTCATGTTGGTATCTTAGCAGTGCTTCAAATTCGTCAACAACCTAAACTCACTTTTTTCCTCCTCTAAATATAGTCTGTTGCTGTGTTCTCTAACTTAATGTCTAATTATCACAGAGGCACCAAGTATGAGGCTCTTACACTCTACTTTCTCCCTCACCCTCCTCCTCTATGAAATCGCATTTTTCAGGCCGCCACCGAAGCTCTTCACTGTACCTCCACAGCCTTCCTCTTTTATCTTCCCCTTCCTCATAGCCTTTCCCCTAGTTCAAGCCTGTACTATTGTTCACTTGAACTGTTGCTAAAGCCTCCAAACTGGTATGTTGACTCTCTCTTCTATTGTTCACTCAGCTACTAAATTTATATTTCCCCAAACAAGGGCAGCTTTTCTGAATTATACCCATTTTCTGAAATGAGTTCTTACATAATAGGAAACAATGTTGTTTTAAGGTAACCACCTACTTCTTACTTATTCTACTTTAGTTCCTTCAGTCCAGTCAAGCTGATTCCACCAGTGAAGCACACAATCATAAACTCATGATGACGAGTTCAGAAACTGGCCCCAAAAGAGCCACTGAAGTGCCATAAGACTACGTGAGACTTCTGGGGCAAAGTTGTATGCTTTTTGCTGAGGTAAATGCCATTGTTATTGCTATATTTTACCACCAGAGGACAGCCTGTTTGAGAAATCAAGGCAGAATAAGTGAAGTTCAGAGATGCAAAGAGAAATGTGAGCATGGTAACATCTTTCAACCCATAGCATCAACAGATGTTCAAAGCCAGTTTCACTTAGATTGTTCATTACATCTACCAATAAATTTTCTTTTTGCTTAAGCTTGTTTGACTCAGGCAACCAACTAGCAAACAAAAAAGTACTTAATAACACCTCCTATCTTTTCATACACCATATGACTCAGCTACATCAGCCTCCTCACCACTATCAGAATACTGTGCCTTTCTGTAAGCTATTCCTTCAGTCTGGAATTCACTTCTCTCTGCCTGGAATTCCCTTCCCTTCATGCCTTGCTTACAAATATCCACGTTATACTTCAAGGTTCAGTTTAAATGCCTCAGTGAAATTATTACCAGAGACTAGAAAGAAGCAGAGGACCAGATTACACAAGGATCTGAACTTTAACCTAAGGGTAAAGAAATGTCATTAAAAGATTTTCAAGCATAAATGACATGACCAGATTTACAATTTTAAAAGGTCACTCTAGTTCCTGTGTAGAGAATGAATTAGAGAAGGGCAAGGGGGACAATGATTTGTAAGCTACTAAAACAAACTAAGCAAAGAGAATGGTGATATGGGCTAGAGACAATGGAGAGAAAAGAATGTATTTCTGTAACTATTTTATTTCTGAATAAATCCTCCTCTGTACTGTAAACTCCCTGAGGGCAAAGAACTTACCTGTCATGCTATCCACAGAAATTAGCAAGTAACTGGCACACAGTAAGGACTCAAATGGGCAAATGGCAGTATCATTTGTGAAGACAGAAAACACAGGAAGACTCAGTTTGGGGTTTGTTTGTTTCTGAGCAATAGAGAAGGATGAAGATGAACTCTGTTTTTGGACAAGTTGAGTTTGAGATAACATAATACATTCAAGCAGGCAAATGTGTATATATGATACATACATACACACACACACACACACACACACACATGTCTGGGGATCAGGAAAGAGATTTGGACTGAAGATACTAATCTGAAAATTCTGGGCATATACAAGTAAATGTAATTGACTTTATGAGAAGAGATAAGACTGCCTAGAAATATGTTAAATGAAAAGAAGCTGGAGATCACAGACCTCAGGGCCATTTAAAGGTTGAACAGAAAAAGAGAAGCTAAGGAAGAACAATAATAGCCCTGGCAGGAAAACATAGGAGAGTCCTCTAATAAAGCCAAGGGAAGAAGAAGAAGGTGTGGTCAAATGTGTCAAACACTGTGAAAAAAAAAAAGAAAGAAAAAAGTCAGGGAGTGGTCAGATTATAAGTATCCTTTGGATGAAAATAGTTTTGGTAGAGTGGGTGGGAGTGGAGCTGGACACTCCTTGGTCTGGAGTGGGTTCAAGGGTAAGCAGAAGATAAAGAAATGAAGTCAGCCAGTATTAGACATCTTGCTCAAGAAACTGGCTACAAAGAAACTGAGATTCATAGCTGCAGGAGAGGAACATAGTCAAGGCTAGGCTTTGTTCATTGTCCAGTTACAGGTAGTGTTTGTTTTATAGAACTTAATCTTAAGCATGTTTAAATGTTGATTAGAGTCAACCTAAAAAGAAGAAAAGGTAAGAATAAATATAAAACATGAGCAAAGTCTTGGAAACAGAGTGAAGAAGAAACTGGTTTTGAATACAGGCAGCAGTATCTCTTCCACTGAAGTTGTACAGTAGAAGGAAGAACTAGCAAGGATGTAGGCACATTTATAGATCTGGTTACTGAAAATTAAGAGAGCTTATATGCGACAGCTTCAAATGTGTAATGAACATGTTGAAGTTTACATACTAAAACATATCTGTTAAATTGAGAATTTTTTCCTAAGTTATGAGTTTAAGATACACATTAACATACAAATTAAATAAAGCAGCTGTCCCATCCCTAGATTTATAAGAAAATTTAAAACAATATTTAATGCCTATTATGTATAAGACATTATGCTGTGAAAAATACAAAAAGGCTCTTTCCCCAGGTATCTGTATAGCTTGTGTCCTCTTCCTTTAGGTCCCTTTTCTCACATTCTGCTTCAGTTCTCTCCATTGAATTTATCCTACCTGACATATTATTTTGTCTTATTGTCTGTTCCCCCCCCCACCCCTCTACTGGAATAGGGCAGCAACTTTTCCTGTTTTATTCACTGCTGTATACCCAGCACCAATAATAGTGCCTATAATAGATAGGGATACAAAATAAAATTTTAAGAGGTAATTTCTCTTCAGGAAGGTACTATCTGTTAGGTGGGAAAGATATTATATATAGAATACACCCCTGCTATGTCTGAATGTCTGTGTTCCCCCAGAATTCATGTTAAAATCTAACCCCCAATGCTACAGTATTAAGAGGTAGGGTGTTTAGGAGGTGATTTGGTCATGTGGGCTCTACTGTCATGAATAAGATTAGTGCCGGATATAGTTTAGATATTTCTGCCCTCCAAATCCCATGTTAAAACTTTATCTCTAATGCTGGAGATGGAGCCCAGCAAAAGGTGTTTGGGTCATGGGGACAGACTAAGACAAAAAACTAGTACCAGGAGTGGGGTGTTCCTATGAAGATATGTAAAAATGTGAAAGCAGCTTTAAAACTAAAGCTGCTTAGCGGTTGTAATCCTAGTCTCTAATAAAACAAACTTTAAACCAACAAAGACCAAAAAAGACAAAGAAGGGCATTACATAACGGTAAAGGGATCAATGCAACAAGAAGAACTAACTACCCTAAATATATAAATGCACCCAAAACAGGAGCACACAGATTAATAAAGCAAGTTCTTAGACACCCACAAAGAGACTTAGACTCCCACACAATCACAGTGGGAGACTTTAACATCCCACTGTCAATATTAGATCAACGAGACAGAAAATTAACAAGGATATTCAAGACCTGAACACAGCTCTGGACCAAGAGGACCTAATAAACATCTACAGAACTCTCCACCCTAAATCAACAGAATATACATTCTTCTCAGCACCACATAGCACTTATTCTAAAATTGAAGACATAATACAAAATAACGGAAACCACAACAAACAGTCTCTCAGACCACAGTGCAATCAAATTAGAGCTCAGGATTAAGACATTCACTCAAAACCACACAACTACATAGAAACTGAACAACCTGCTCCTGAATGACTGGGTAAATAACAAAATTAAGGCAGAAATAAATAAGTTATTTGAAACCAATAAGAACAAAAAGACAACGTACCAGAATCTCTGAGACACAGCTAAAACAGCGTTAAGAGGGAAATTTATAGCACTAAATGGCCATATCAGAAAGTAGGAAAGATCTAAAATTGACACCCTAACATCACCTTTAAAAGAACTAGATAAGCAAGAGCAAACAAATTCAAAAGTTGGCAGAATACAAGAAATAACTAAGATCAGAGCAAAACTAAACGACACAGAGACACAAAAAACCCTTAAAAAAAAATCAATGAATCCAGGAGCTGATTTTTTGAAAAGATTAACAAGATAGATAGACTGCTAGGCAGACTAATAAATAAAAGAGAAAATAATCAGACAGACACAATAAAAATGATATGAAGGGATATCACCACTGATGCCACAAAAGTACAAGCTACCATCAGAGAATGCTATAAACACCTCTATGCAAATAAACTAAAAAAATCTAGAAGAAATGGATAAATTCCTGGATACACACACTGTCCCAAGACTAAACCAGGAAGTAGTCAAATCCCTTAATAAATCAATAACAAGTTCTGAAATTGAGGCAGTAATTAACAGCCTATCAACCAAAAAAAAAAAAGCCCAGGACCGATGGTATCACAGCTGAATTCTACCAGAGGTACAAAGAGGAGCTGGTACCATTCCTTCTGAAACTATTCCAAACAACAGAAAAAGAGGGACTCCTCCCTAACTTATGAGGCCAACATCATACTGATACCAAAACCTGGCAGAGACACAACAAAAAAAGAAAATTTCAGGCCAATATCCCTGATGAACATCGAAGTGAAAATACTCAGTAAAATGCTGGCAAACTGAATCCAGCAGCTATCAAAAAGCTTATCCACCACAATCAAGTCTGCTTCATCTCCGGGATGCAAGGCTGGTTCAACACATGCAACTCAATAAATGTAATCCATCACATAAACAGAACCAATGACAAAAACCACACAATTATCTCAATATATGTGGAAAATACCTTCGATAAAATTCAACATCTCTTCATGATAAAAAACACTCAATAAACTAGGTATTGATGGAACGTATCTCAAAATAATAAGAGCTATTTATGACAAACCCATAGCCAATAACATACTGAATGGGCAAAAGCTGGAAGCATTCCCTTTGAAAACCAGCACAAGACAAGGATGCCCTCTCTCACCACTCCCATTCAACACAGTATTGGAAGTTCTGGCCATGATAATCAAGCAAGAGAAAGAAATAAAGGGTATTCAAATAGGAAGAGAGGAAGTAAAATTGTCTGTTTGCAGATGACGTGACTGTATATTTAGAAAACCCCATCGTCTCAGTCCCAAAACTCCTTGAGCTGATAAGCAACTTAAGCAAAGTCTCAGGATACAAAATGAATGTGCAAAAATCACAAGCATTCTTATACACCAATAATAGACAAATAGGCAAATCCTGAGTGAACTCCCATTCCCAACTGCTACAAAAAGAATAAAATACCTAGGAATACAACTTACACGGGATGTGAAGGACCTCTTCAAGGAGAACTACAAACCACTGCTCAAGGAATTAAGAGAGGACACAAACAAAAGGAAAAACACTCCATGTTTGTGGTTAGGAAGAATCAATATCATGAAATGGCCATACTGCCCAAAGTAATTTATAGATTCAATGCTACTCCCATCAAGCTATTATTGACTTTCTTCCCAGAATTAGAAAAAATTGCTTTAAATTTCATATGGAACCAAAAAAGAGCCTGTACAGCCAAGACAATCCTAAGCAAATAGAACAAATCTGGAGGCATCATGCTACCTGACTTCAAACTATATTACAAGGCTACAGTAACCAAAATAGCACTGTAGTGGTACCAAAACAGATATACAGACCAGTGGAACAAAACAGAGGCCTCAGAAATAACACCACATCTACAACCATATGATCTTCAACAAACCTAACAAAAACAAGCAATGGGGAAAGGATTCCCTATTTAATAAATGTTGCTGAGAAAACTGTCTAGTCATATGCAGAAAACTGAAACTGGACCCCTTCCTTACACCTTATACAAAAAAATAACTCAAGATGGATTAAAGACTTAAATGTAGACCTAAAACCATAAAAACTCTAGAAGAAAACCTAGGCAACACCATTCTGGACATAGGCATGGGCAGACTTCATGACTAAAACACCAAAAGCAATTGCAACAAAAGCCAAAACTGACAAATGGGATCAAATTAAACCAAAGAATTTCTGCACAGTGAAAGATAGTATCATCAGAGTGAACAGGCAACCTACAGAATGGGAGAAAATTTTTGCAATCTATTCATCTGACAAAGGTAGATATCCAGAATCTACAAGGAACTTAAACAAATTTACAAGAAAAAAATGAACAACCCCATCAAAAAGTGGGTGAAAGATATGAACAGAAACTTCTCAAAAGAAGACATTTATGTGGCCAACAAACATGAAAAAAGCTTGTTGTCATTGGTCATTAAAGAAATGGAAATCAAAACCACAATGAAATACCATCTCATGCCAGTTAGAATGGTGATCATTAAAAAGTCAAGAAACAACAGATGCTGGAGAGGATGTGAAGAAACAGGAATGCTTTTACACTGTTGGTGGGAGTGTAAATTAGTTCAACTATTGTGGAAGACAGTGTGGTGGTTCCTCAAGGATCTAGAACCAGAAATACCCTGCAATCCCATTACTGGGTATATACCCAAAGGATTATAAATCATTCTACTATAAAGACACATGCACACATATGGTGGTTTCCAAGTGGTGTTAAGTCTGCTGGTACACAGAATACAAGATCCATGAGGCTTGGCAGCTTTCACCCGCATTATTCACAATAGCAAAGACTTGGAAGCAACCCAAATGCCCATCAATGATAGACCGGATAAAGAAAATGTGGCACATATACATCATGGAATACTATGCAGCCATAAAAAGGATGAGTTCATGTCCTTTGCAGGGAAATGGATGAAGCTGGAAACCATCATCCTCAGCAAACTAACACAGGAACAGAAAACCAAACACCCCATGTTCTTACCCACAAGTGGGAGTTGAACAATGAGAACACATGGACACAGAGAGGGGAACATCACATACCGGGGCCTGTCATAGGTTGGGGGGCAAGGGGAGGGAGCGCATTAGAACAAACACCTAATGTATGCGGGGCTTAAAATCTAGATGATGGGTTGATGGGTGCAGCAAACCTCCATGGCACATGTATACCTATGTAACAAACCTGCATGTTCTGCACATGTATCCCAGAACTTAAAATCTTAAAAACATAAAATTTTATTTTAAAAAAGAAAAACAAAAACAAAAAACCTCATACACAAGAAAAACTTTAAAACAGGTTTTTAAAGCAATTAACATGACTAAAAGGGAGCCAATTGTTAATAGTCAAGACAATGGGGAAAAGGCCCCAGAGATATTCCAGAAATCAAGGCTACACCTTCCATTACAGGCCCTGAGGCCTACTCCGGCAAAATGGTTTGGGAGGACATGGCTCAGGGTGCTGCTGCCTTGTGCTGCCTTGAGATGCTACTTCCCATGTTCGGGCTGATCTCGCTGCAGCCAGGGCTCCAAAGGCCCCAGGTACTGGTTGGACTGCCACTCCAGTGCGTGCAAACCACAGGCCTTGGTGGTTTCCAAGTGGTGTTAAGTCTGCTGGTACATAGAGTACAACAAGATACATGAAGGCTTCGAAGCTTTCACCTAGATTTCACAAGATATGTCAAAAAGCCTGGGTGCCCGGCTGCCACAGCAAAGCTCCTACAGAGAGATTCTACTAGACTGATGCCAAGGGAAAATGTGGGGTTCAAGTCCCCAGAGAAAAGTCACTGGGGAATTGCCTAGTAGAGCAGTGAGAACAGGGCCACTGCCCACCAGGCCCCACAGTGGTGGCAGTCTAACTAAAGCCAAGAGAAGAAGAGGAAGGTGTGGACAAAGGTTTAAACTTAAAAAAAAAAAAAAAAAAAAAAAAAAAAAAAAAAAAAAAAAAAAAAAAAAAAAAAAAAAAAAAAAAAAAAAAAAAAAAAAAAAAAAAAAAAAAAAAAAAAAAAAAAAAAAAAAAAAAAAAGGAAGAAGAAAGAAATAAAGAGAAAGAGAGGAAGAGAGAGAGAAAGAGAAAAAGAGGGAAAGAAAACGAAAGAGAAAGAAAAGTCAGGAAGTGGAAAGATTAAAAGTATCCTTTGGATGAAAAGAGCATACACCCTCAGACTGGAAAAGTGACAGACATTAGCCTCCAATCCATGAGAGCAACCTTGTGGGCTATACCCAACCCAGCCATAAAGATGTAGCTGCCCAAGGTTTTGAGAGCCCACCTCTTCTATCAGTGTGATCAGGATGTGGGAGAGAGTGGAAAGTGAGGAAGTGGAAAGATTAAAAGAATCCTTTGGATGAAAAAAGCATACACTTTCAGTCTGGAAAAGTGACAGACATTAGACTCCAATCCATGAAAGAAGCCATGTGGTCTGTGCCCAACCAAGCCATACAGATGGGGCTGCCGAAGGCTTCAAGAGCCTACCTCTTTGACCATTGTGCTCATTTATGGGACACTAGTCAAGAGAGATTATTTTAGAGCTACAAGATTTACTCTCTGTCCTACTGGGTTCCAGACTTGGGTGGGCCCTTTTTGTTAGTCAGTATCTCCCTTTTAAAATGGAAATGTAAGTCAGCCCCAGTGGCTCACACTTGTAATCCCACCACTTTGGGAGACTGAGCGGGTGGATCACCAGAGGTTGGGAGTTTGAGACCAGACGGACCAACATGAAGAGGCCCTGTCTCTACTGAAAATACAAAAAATTAGCCGGGCGTGGTGGCAAGTGCCTGTAATTCCAGCTACTCGGGAGGCTGAGGCAGGAGAATTGCTTGAACCTGGGAGATGGAGGTTGCAGTGAGCCGAGATCATGCTGTTGCACTCCCGCCTGGGTAACAAGAGTGAAACTTCATCTCAAATAAATAAATAAATAAAATGGAAATGTCTACCCAGTGTCTGTTCCATCATCGTATCTTAAAAGTAAATAACTTGTTTTTGATCTTACAGGCTCATAGCTTTAAGGAACTTGCCTTGCATCTCAGATAAGACATTAGACTTTGAGTTGATGCTGAAACTAATTAAGACTCCTAGGGACTCTGAAAGAGATGATTATATTTTACAATAGAAAAAAGACAAGAGGGTGGGCATGGTGGCTCACACCTATAATCCCAGCACTTTGGGAGGCTGAGGCAGGATAACTGTTTGAACCTAGGAGTATGAGACAGCTTGAGCAACATAGTGAGATCTCACCTCTACAAGTAATAAAAAAGTTAGCTGGCCATGGTGATGCATGCCTGTGGTCCCAGCTATTTGGGAGGCTGAGGTGGGAGAACTGCTTGAACCCAAGTGGTTGAGACTACAGTGAGCCATGACAGTGCCTCTGCACTGCAGCCTGGGCAACAGAGTGAGACCCCATCTCAAAAACAAAAATAAAAGAATAACAAAAAATAAATAAGACGAGAGATTTTAGGGACTAGAGATAGAATGATATAGTTTAGATATCTGTCCCCACCAAATGTCATGTTAAAATGTTATCCCCAATGTTGGAGGTGAGATGTGTTTGTAACATGAGATAAGATCCCTCATGAACAGCTTGGTGCTATCATGTAATGAGTGACTTCTCACTCTATTAATTAACAGAAGAACTAATGGTTAAAAAGAGCCTGATACCCCTCCCTTCTCTCTCTCGCCATGTGACATGCCAGCTCCACCTCCCCTTCCATCATGATTAAAAGCTTTCTGAGGTTCTCCCTAGAATCAGATGCTGATGCCATATTTCTTGTAAAGCCTGCAAAATTATGAACAAAGTAAATCTACTGTCTTTATAAATTACCCATCCTCAGGCATCCCTTTATAATAACTCAAACAGACTAAGAGAGTGCTCTTATAAAAGGGGCTACAGGAACTTGTTTACACCTTCCACCAAGTGAGGACACAGAGAGCATCATCTATGAAGCAGAGAGCCTCACTGACACTGAATCTGCTGGTGCCTTGATTCTGGACTCTGTTCAAAACTGTGAGAAATAAATTCCTGTTGTTTATAAACTACCTAGTCTAAAGGTATCTTGTTACAGTAGCTCAAATAAACTATTAATAAAACAATACTAACATTCACAAATGAAGACAGGAAATGCTAAGAGTGATGTGAGAAGCAACAGCAAAAAGTGGTGTAAGAGTTCAGACTATGCTAATCATCCCAGACAAGCACACAGTTGTACAATCATCCATCCCCTTCTAGAACAGTTTCATCACCTTAAAAAAGAAATCTTGTGCCCCTTAGCTATCTCCTCCCAACTCCCCAGCTTCCTCAATCCTAAGGAGCCACTAATCTGCTTCCTGTCTCTATAGATTTGCCCACTGCAGAAATTCCACATAAACAGAATCACATAATACATGGAATTTTGTGACTGGCTTCTTTCACTTAGTTTGTTTTCAAGGTTCATTCACACATTTTGTAGCATGTATCAGTACTTCATTCCTTTTTATGGCCAAATAATTTTCCATTATATGGATATACCACATTTTGTTTATCCATTCATCAACTGATGGCCATGTGAGTTATTTCCACTTTTTGGCTATTATGAATAATGCTTCTGTGAATATTAGTATATAAGTTTCTGTAGTATAATTTTTACAAGAGATGTGAATTTTCAAAAAGCTAAATTTATGCAAGTCAAAATACTTTATTTTGAGACAATGTCCTTCAAATTTTTTCTTTTTAAAAAATTTTTTTATTAATAAATATGGAATGCTTCACGAATTTGCGTGTCATCCTTGCACAAGGACCATGCTAATCTTCTCTGTATCATTCCAATTCGGTGTGCTGCCGAAACGAACACCAAATTTTTTTTTTTTAAGAGATAGGGTCTCTCTCTGTCACCCAGGCTAGAGTGCAGTAGCCCATTCATAGCTCACTGCAGCTTCCAACTCCCGGGCTCTACTCCTGAGTGATTGTCTGGCCTCAGCCTCTTGAGTAGCTGGAATTACAGGCATGAGACACTAAGCTCTGCCAAACTTTTTTTTTTTTAATATTAAAACATCCTTTTTAAATGAAGTGAAGACAGTATCAAAAAGCAGTTTTGTTAATGTGCTTATTAGGTAAAATAATTATTTAAAATTTTGCTTTTCCGTTAAATCCCAGTCTAAAAAGTGTTAATGGAAGAAAATACAAGAGAGTGTCTAAAGAAAACAAAGAAGGTTTTCCCCTGGAGTTGAAATCACATATTGTCAACAGCAGGAGACGAAATACATAGGGCAAAAGGCAGATCTTCTCAGGCTAAGGAATTTGGGCATTATCCCATAGTCAATAAGTAAATTAATAAAGCTGTTTAAATATAAAATTATTGACTCCAAGACATCACTTCATTCAACAAACAGTAACTGAGCTACTATTACATAAAAAGCACTCAATTTAGTACTATGAGTGATTCCAAAAAGACTTTTGCCTCTGACACTACCAAAACCACTCCAGATAAAATTCCAAAAGACCTCAAATTGCTAAATCCAATTTTTATTTTTCAGTTCTCATCTTACTTATCAGTAGCATCCGACATAAGTAAAACACTCTCTCCTCCTTGAAATACTGCCTTTTTTTCCTTTTTTATTGAGACAGTCTGGCTCTGCTGCCCAGACTGGAGTGCAATAGCACAATCTCAGCTCACTGCAACCTCCGCCTCCCCTGGGTTCAAGCGCTTCTTATGTCCAGGCCTCCTTGAGTAGCTGTGATTACAGGTATATGCCATCATGTCCTGCTAATTTTTCTATTTTTTAGTAGAGACGGGGTTTTACCATATTGGTGAGCCTGGTCTCAAACTCCCAGCCTCAAGTGATCTGCCTGCCTCAGCCTCCCAAAGTGCTGAGATTACAGGCATGAGCCACCATGCCTGGCCAAGATACTTTCTTTACTTGGCTTCTAAGACACCATACTCTTCTGGGTTTTGTTCTTACTATACTAGTGGCTCCCTGACAGTCTCATAAGCTGGTTCTTCCACAGCTCCACAATTTATAACCATTAAGAGTATTCAAGGTTCAGCCCTTGCACCACTTGCATCTCTGGTCTATCTCACTTTCTTAATGCTTTCAGCCTCATGGCTCCACTAGGATGTAGCTTCTTGGGTTATTTTGTTTATACTGGATCCCCTGCACTTAAAACAGTGCCTGGCATATAGCAGGTGCTTGACAAATATTTGTTCAACAAATGGATGGATGAATACATGGCTTTATATATTGTCTATAAACTGATTATATATTGTCTATAAACTGGAAATAGAAATTCTCCAATTTCTATTTCCTACATGGATCTCTGTCTTGAGCTCCAGATATAGCCAACTGCCTATCTGCTATCTCCATTTGAATGTGTAAAACACATCTCAAACTGAATGACTTAATGAAAGAGAACTCCAATGACCCTCCCAAAGGCTTCTCCAACTGGTTTCACTTTCTTAGCAAAGTGTAGCCCCATCCTTTTAGTTTCTCAAGCCAAAAATTTTCTCAAACAGTAACTGAGCTATTTACTACATAAAAAGCACTGAATTTTGGTGCTTTTTATACAGCACCAAACTATAACTCCTTTTTTTTTCTTCTGAGACAGAGTACTTTGTCACTCAGGCTGGAGTGCAGTGGCCTGATCTCGGCTCACTGCAACCTCCATCTCCTAGGTTCAAGCAAGGATTGAACCTTGTTTCAGCCTCAGCCTTCTGAGTAGCTGGGATTACAGGCATGCACCACCATGCCCGGCTAATTTTTGTATTTTTAGCATTAATAGATACAGGGTTTTGCCATGATGACCAGGCTGGTCTCAAATTCCTAGCTTCAAGTGATCCATCCGCATGTCTCAGCCTTCCAAAGTGTTGGGATTACAGGTGTGAGCCACCACCTCCAGCCTAACTCCTTTTCTTTCTCTCACACTACACATCCAATCTGCCAACAAATACTGTGTATTGTGCCTTCACAATATAACCACAATCTGTTTATTTCTCACCACATCCATGGTTATCGCTATAGTTCAAGCCGTTATTATGTCTCACCTGGATGAATACCAAGTCTAGCTTCTTAACTAGACTTCTGGCTTCTTGTCCACCTCCACTCCCCAATTCAGAAACACAAGCAAAGAAATTATTTTTCAAACTTTTGTCAGATCACATTAATTCTCTGCTCATAATCCTAGAGTTATTCCCATTTCACTCTGGGTAAAAACCCAAATTGCTTATAAGGCTCTCTTTGATCTGACCCTAAGTCAACTCTGACCTCATCATCTACTATTTTTCCCTCACTTACTCTGCTCCAGTCATACTGGATTCCTTTGCTCTTCCTTCCAAAGGTCAAGCACATTTCTGCTTTTTTCCTTACTCTTCCCTTTGCCTGAAATGGTTTTCCCCTAGATATCTGCATCCCACCACCTCCTTCGGGTCTGCTCAACTGGCATCTTGTCTGTGACTTTTCCCCTGATCATCATATTTAAAATTGCAACCCCATCCCTACCCTTGTATTCTTTATTCCTTTACTCTGCTCTGTTTTTCTTCCCAACACTTATCACCACCTAAAATACTACCTATTTTACTTTCTGCTTGAATACATGACTTTTTGTCTTTCGCTCACTGCTGTATCCCTAACATTTATATCAGTGCCTGGCATATGGTGGTAAGTGATCAATAATCTATCTGTCGAGCTAATGCTTTCATGTCCAGCAGGGGGCCTAACAATCATGCAGCCCGGTGTTTCAGGAAAAGATTGCAAAGCGTCTCTAAGATTTCTTTCAGTGCTCTGATCCCTAAAAGCACTACATCTTGCCTAGAAAGACAAACTGTGCTTTGTCTCGGCTACCACAAGGAGGCGTTGAGTGGAAGAACTGAGCAGAGAAACCAGACAATGCTGTTTCCCTTGCTTTTCCCACAGTAACCTCAAGGTGGAAGAAAACTGGATTTGGAGCAGGCTGTACTGAATGAATGATTATTCTCCATACTATGAGTTACCTAGACACGAACATAAACAGGAAACACCACAATCCTTTCGAATGCCACAGAGGCCAAGGGAATCCATATACAGGCCACTAAGGACAGGAAAGGTGTTTCTTTAACTCCGGCACTAAGAATTCTTCACAAAGCCAGTGGAAGAGCTCCTGTTAGCACAGAAAGACACATAGCTCACTGATGAAGGCCAAGTGTTCCAGTCGTCAGTACTCTCTGGCCAGAGAACTATTAAGTCAGTTCTACTTAATACTTAACGCATCTACAATTCTTAAGCGATATAAGCAAGGCAGCCCCACGTCAAATGTTCAGATTTGACGGATCGCGTGGAATTCATTAACATCAGATTTATTAAACACCCCAATCCATGTCCCACGGGCTTGTGACTCACCGCCACCTGTTGATGCCCACATTGGAGGAGCCGGCAAACCAGGGGTCCAGGATGTAGACGCAGCGGATGGTGTCGGCGCCCTGAATGCACTCCTTCAGGGCGGGGTTGTCGTGGAGCCGAAGCCCCTTTCGGAACCAGTGCACGGCGTTCACCCCCATGCCAGGGGGCGCGGCGGTTCCTCCACAGAGAAATTCAAGGAAGGAGGCTCCGGCTCATAGCCGACACCTTCGCTTCCAAGAGAATTGCCTCACCCGGGCAGTGAGAAAAGGGCGGCAGAGGGGGGACAGGAAAAAATGACTCCGAGGAGGCGACCGGAGAAGGTGGGGGCGCTGGAGGCGCAGTGGAAAGATGAATGGAGGTTGCCGAGCCGGCAGAGTCCGGGTGTGACGCCCTTTAGGAGCCCGCGCCCGCCACAACCATCTGGAGGCACCGCATAACTTCGAGGGCCTCGGACCTCCGGAGCCTGAGCAAGTTCCACGAGCTCGAGCCGCCACGACGGCCCGAGCCGGTACGGACGGCCCCAGGAGGTTCGTCACGGAAACCTCGCCCAGAGGCGGCCCCTGAGGACAAAACGGCCCGCCCGAGGTGAGTCACCGAGGAGAACGGGAAGGGAATGAGCTCCTGTCGGCCACGCTGTCTCTCGGCCCGGAAGAAAGGACCGGGATGGAGGACGGAGACGGTGGTCGAAGCCGCTGGACGGTTGCCGGCTGGTGACCGGTCCCGAGGCTGCCCGGGTGACTCTGCCGCCGCCGCCGCGTCAGCGGCCTCGGCCCCGCCCCCGGCTCCTCATTGGACGGCGCGCTCCCCACGTGACCACCGGCACCTCACGTTTCTGAAGTGTGTTTACTACACTGGCTCGGAGGGGTAAATCTGCTAGCGCTTCAGTCGCTTTTGGAGGAGCAGCCGGCCGCTTGATCCCAAAACTGTTGACCCTTGCCCACACGCTAAGCCCACTGCCTCTGCCCCTTTCCTGTGCGGACTGGCGGCTGTCCATCGAAGGCACCCGCGTTGACCACAGGCCCCTTCTGAGGGAAGGCTTAGCCCCGCCCCCGGGGGCCGTGAGTGGCTGCCATTGGCCGAGGCTCTCTGAGACCCGGATGAGCACGGGGATGCGGGAAGCTCGCGGGCGCGCGCTCTCTGCTTGAGGAGGCGCGCGTGCGCTTTCGCTGCTTTCCAGAGGGTAAGAGGGCGGGGCCGGCGGGCCGGAGCTCGTTCGCGATTCCTCCCGTGGGATCTGGGGAGGCCCGGAGATTGTCCGGTGTCCTTCAGGAGCCAATGGTGGAGTCGGGCGGAGAGAGGAGGATGGAGTGGAAGGAGGAGAGTAGGAGGCTCCACGTACATTTCAAGTCCAAACCATGTGCTTCAATCTTGCTTTGGCCAGAGAACCCTACTTTGGAGAATGTGGAGCTGTGTCCCCCACCCCACTCTCCTGAGCCTTCGGTGCCTCACCCTTGTACATGGTCTGGGGAAAAGGGTAATTGGCAGGACAGATGCCAGGCATTCCTGGACTTCCTGGAATTTTTTAATACTAGCGATATGTATCATCAACATATCAGCCCTAATCTCAATATAATTTACCGGGCTCTTTGAGACTAGACGTTTGTCTACTTTTACAGTGACAGTGAGCTGCAGGCCATGCCATCCCTTAGATATATGATGCCCTTAAATTGATTCATTGATTACTTCTTGAACGAACTAGGCACTATTCAAAGCACCAGAGATATAGGAGCTACTTAATAAAATAGACAAAAATCCCAGCCCTCCTGGGGTTTACAGTTTGTCTCTTAACCTTTGTATGTGCTGTTTTTTCCTCTGTAAAATTCTCTTCTTTGGGTCCAGTACTCAATATAACCAACTTTGAGCTACCTAGGGTATTTCTACACACCCCTTTAGACTCAGATGAAATAAGATCTAATTTCTGCAAGTATTCCTGACCGCTGGGACAAATTTAGGACCTCCCTGGGTTCTCCAAGTATGTTTCTGATACATCACTTATCACACTATTGTAAGAATTAGTTGAAAAGTGCCTATTATAATACCTAGCAATACCCACTCAATAATAGTACTTATTATCATAATGATGTGCCTCTGATTCCCTCCGAAAGGCGATTTCTCAAAGACAGGGTCTATATTCAGTTTTGTTTTTATTTTTTGCATCAACACCAGAACAGAGCCTGACATATGCAAATGTTTATTTAACAAATGAATGAATGAGTGAGTGAGTGCTGTTGGCCACCAGTGTGTTTGGCAAAGTTAAAAGAAGGAAGGAACCTATAACCAATTCTTATAGGTTGAATTGTGTGTCCCCAATTTCATATAACCCTCAATGACTATAAATTTGACCTTATTTGGAAGTAAGGTCTTCGCACATGCTCAAGTTAAGATGAGGTCATTAGCGTGCATCCTAATCCAATGTGATTGGTCGCCTCATATTATAAAGAAATTTAGACACAGAATTATATATACATGCAGCTAAAATACCATGTAAAGATTGGAATTGTGCTGCCACAAGCCAAGGAACTACTGGAAGTTAGGAGAAAGGCCTGGAACAGATTCTTTCTTAGTACCTTCACAGGACTGTGGCACTGCTGACACCTTAATTTTGGACATCTGGCCTCTAGAACTGTGAGACAGTAAATTCTTATTGTTCTAAGCCTCCCAATTTGTGGTACTTTTTTACAGCAGCCCTAGAAAACTAATGCAGCAATAAAGTAAATTCAATACTCTCGAGAGCCAATCTGTCTGAATAGTCTTTCCTCCTTCTGCTTCTGTTGCCACAAGAAGTATATATCAGCCTTTCTTTGGTTCTGTAAGAATACTTTTAAAATTATATATATGGGCCGGGCATAGTGGCTCACACCTGTAATCCCAGCACTTTAGGAGGCTGAGACAAGCGAATCACGAGGTCAGGAGTTCGAGACCAGCCTGGCCAACGCAGTGAAACCCCATCTCTACAAAAAATACAAAAAATTAGCAGGGTATGGTGGCTGATGCCTGTAATTCCAGCTACTTGGGAGGCTGAGGCAGGAAAATCACTTGAACCCAGGAGGCAGAGGTTGCAGTGAGCTGAGATCGTGCCTTTGCACTCCAGCAGGGGTGACAGTGCCAGATTTTGTCTCAAAAAAAAATTATAAATATGAATGATATGGTTTGGCTGTGTGCCCACTCAAATCTCATCTTGAATTGTAGTTCCTATAATCCACATGTGTTTTAGGAGGGACCCAGTGTGAGGTAATGTAACCAGGGGGCAGTTACCTTCATGCTGTTCTCATGATAATGAGTTCTCACAAGATCTGGTGAAGGGACTTTCCCCCCTTTTGCTTAGCATTCCTCCCTACTGCCTCCATGTGAAGCTGACTTCCCCTTCCACTGTGATAGTCAGTTTCCTGAGGCCTCCCCAGCCATGCTGAACTGTGAGTCAATTAAACCTCTTTCCTTCATAAATTACCCAGTCTTGGGTGTGTCTTTGTTAGCAGCATGAGAACAGACTAACACAGTAAATTGGTACTGGGAGTGGTGTGCTGCTATAAGGACACCCAAAAAAGTGGAAGTGCCTTGAAACTGGGTAACAGGCAGAGGTTAGAATGGTTTGGAGGCTCAGAGGAAGACAGGAAAATGTGGGGAAGTTTGGAACTTCCTAGAGACTTGGAGGGCTCAAAAGACAGAAAGATGTGGGGAAGTTTGGCACTTCCTAGAGACTTATTGAATGACTTTGACCAAAATGCTGATAGTGATATGGACAATGAAGTCCAAGCTGAGGTGGTCCCAGAGGGAGATGATCTTATTGGGAACTGGACTAAAGGTGACTCTTGCTGTTTTAGCAAAAGGATTGGTGGCATTTTACCCCTGCCCTAGAGATCTGTGGAACTTTTAACTTGAGAGAGATGATTTAGGGTGCCTGGTGGAAGAAATTTCTAAGCAGCAAAGTATTCAAGAGGTGACTTGGGTGCTGTTAAAAGTATTCAGTTTTATGTGTTCACAAATATGTGATTTGGAATTGGAACTTATGTTTAAAAGGAAAGCAGAGCATAAAAATTTGGAAAATGTGCAGCCTGACAATGTGACAAAAAAGAAAAACCTATTTTCGAAGGAGAAGTTCAGGCCAGCTGCAGAAATTTGCCTAAGTAATGTGGAGCCAAATATTAATCCCCAAGACAATGGGGAAAATGTCTCCAGGGCATGTCAGAGGTCTTCACAGGAGCCCCTCCCATCACAGACCCAGAGGCCTAGGAGGGAAAAATGGTTTTGTGGGACAGGCCCAGGGCCTTGCTGCTATATGCAGCCTTGGGACTTGCTGCCCTGTTTCCCAGCTGTGGTTAAAGGAGGCCAGGTACAGCTCAGGCCATGGCTTCAGTGGGTGTAAGCCCCAAGCCTTGGCAGCTTCCACATGGTGTTCAGTCTGTGGGTACACAGAATTCAAGCATTAAGGTTTGGGAACCTCTGCCTAGATTTCAGAGGATGTGTAGAAATGCCTGGATGTCCAAGCAGAAGTTTGCTGTGGTGGTAGCTGTCTCATGCAGAACTTCTGCTAGGACAGTGCAGAAGGGAAGTGTGGGGTTGAAGCCCCACACAGAGTCCCCGCTGGGGCACTGCCTAGTGGAGCTATGAGAAGAGGGCCACTGTCCTCCACACCCTAGAATGGTAGATCCACCAACAGCTTTCACTGTGCACCTGGAAAAGCCACAGACACTCAAAACCAGCCCATGAAGGAAGCTGGGAGGTGGGAGCTGTGTACTGCAAAGCCACAGGGGCATAGCTGTCTGAGGCTGTGGGAGCCCACCTCTTGCATTAGCATGACCTGGATGTGAGACATAGTCAAAGGAGATCATTTTGGAACTTTAAGGTTTAATGACTGCCCTCATATGGGGCCTGTAGGCCCTTCATTTTGGCCAATTTCTTCCATTTGGAGTGGGTGTATTTACCCAATGCCTGTAACTCCCTACATTAGAGGAAGTAATTAACTTGCTTTTGATTTTGCAGGCTCATAGGTGGAAGGGACTTGCCTTGTCTCAGATGATTTTGGACTTGGACTTTTCAGTTAATACCTGAATGAGTTAAGATTTTGGGGGATGGTCAGAAGGGCATGATTGTGCTTTAAAATGTGAGGGCATGAGATTTGGGAAGGGTCAGGCCTGGAATGATATGGTTTGGCTCTGTCCCCACCTAAATCTCATCTTGGATTGTAGTTCCCATAATCCCCATGTGTTATGGGAAGGACCCAGTGGGAGATAATTTTATCATTGGGGCAGTTACCCTCATGCTCTTCTCATGATAGTAAGTGAGTTGTCACAAGATCTGATGATGTTATAAGGGGTTTTTCCCCCTTTTGCTCGGTACTTCTCCTTGCTGCTTCCATGTGAAGAACATAATGGCTTCCCCTTCTACCATGTTTGTCAGTTTTCTGAGGCCCCTCCAGTCATGCTGAACTGTGAGTCCATTAAACCTCTTTCATTTATATAAATTACCCAGTCTTGGGTATGTTTTTATTTACAGTATGAGAACAGAATAATACAATAAAAATCCTGGGAAGAATCCCTCGAGCCCAAGAGTTAGAGAGCAGCCTGGGCAACATGGTGAAACTCCACCTCTATAAAAGATCCAAAGAAATTAGCCAGCCTGGTGCCTGTACCTGTAATCCCAGCTACTAGAGAGGCTGAGGTAGAAGGATTGCTCTAGCCAGGAGATTGAGTCTGCAGTGAGCCAAGACCATGCCACTGCACTCCAGCCTGGGTGACAGAGTGAGACCCTGTCTCAAAAAAAAAAGAAAGAAATGAAGAAAGGCAGGAAAGGAAGGGAGACAGAGAGAGAGAGAGAGAGAGAGAGAGAGAGAGAGAGAAGGAAGGAATATCCAGTGTTCACCGTAAGGTATTAAGCAAATATTGGTCATTTTTACTGATGGGGATAAGCCTTGGGTCATCACCAGGCTTAGCCTCCCCTCACCTGTGCTGCAGATCTAACATATAGAGCTGTGCCTTCACTTGGATTGCCTCATTCTTCAGGGCCCATTATTATACTTTTTAAAATGCAGTGTTTTATGTTTCCTTTTAGGCAATTTGAAAGTAAGCAGATTGTGTCTAAAGACATAAGAATTGTTTTCAAGCATCCAAATGAAACAGTGGGAGGTGGAGAGAATATTGATTTGTATAGAGTTGACTTATGTTTGGGGATTGTTCATTCAAATAAAGACAGATTTTTTTTTAACAGACAGCTGTGTGGGGGTGTGTGTATAACTTTCATTTAAACATACCGTGCTAATTTATTATAAAAGTGTCAGTACCGTCAACTGCTCATTCCTCAAATACTGAAGGATTTTCATGGCATATAGATGATTTTGGGGAGGGAGGTTACCATTTAATACTAGCTATGGCTTTTGAGCACCTACTATGTGCAAGCTTATTTATATAGATTATTATTAATCCTAGTAATCTTAATCATGCCGTTTGTTATTAATATTTCATAACTATTTAATAAGAATCTATGCCCAGTTTGCTGTTAAAGAAATAGAAACTCAGAAACAGAAATAGTCAAACCAGATGAAAAACCAATACTGTTTTTGGATCCAAAACTCTTTCCTTAACATATACCATCCCTCACTGACACACACACTTCCATTCGTTTCAGAGTGAATATTATGTATAAACAGAGAAAGAATAAATGGAGGCCATTGTTAGGAATTGTTTTTGAAATTCTAATTGGCGCCAACATCTTTCTGGTAAGAGAGTACAGGACTAAGAGGAAGAGAACAATTTGTATCTCAGCTTGCCATAAATTAGTTGTTAATCTTGAACAAGTCACTCAGGCTTTCTTGGCCTGGCTAATTCATCTATAAAATGAGGGGATTCAACTACATGATTTCTAAGTTTTCTATGCTATTTTAAAATTCTATGAACGTGACTCTGCCATGAGCTCAGAAATATATGAGTCCTGTTAAACATTCTTTTAACTGCCAACAGTCTTAGAAAAATCAATGTATCCTTGATTTCATGAGCACTCTTGATAAAAGTGTGTCAGAGCTCTAAATTGAAAGCCTGTGTTGTGTCTTGACCTCATCTTGCAGAGGTGATTTTTGGCATGTGTTAACACACTAATAATGAAGGAATAGACAGTCTGTTCGGCTCATTCAATCCTGATATGATGTGAATGTTGGCTGAGTATCCCTCACACTGGAGTCTTTGGGGGATTGAATTTAAATGTGTTAAAGAATGATTTTTTTTTTTTTTTTTTTTTTGAGACAGGGTCTTAGTCTGTTGTCCAGGCTGGAGTGCAGTCGCATGGTCATATCTCACTGTAATTATTTTTTTAAAGGTAAGTTATAACTCTCTTATGAATACAAAATGAACATATAAAAAATGTCACTTAACTCACTAATTAATGAAGGAACCCGTAAGATGTTACACTGGATTAAAAGGAGGATCCAAAGAGCAGTTACGCATACAGGCCATTATGCATCTTAAAATGAATTTGCTGAATGTATGCAAAACTGACTTCTTCCACAGAGGGGTAGGGGAATGGAGATCAATTGTATTTTCACAGGGCAGAATTCATTTGCATGTCCAAGGACAGGATTCATTTGCATTGCTACCAATTATCTGCAATTTACAGAGTTATAAAGTAGCTCAAGTATAGCAAAAATAGCTAAAATGATAGGCAGAGAATAACTTGAAGAGTGCACTGGTCAAGAGATCTAGTAATCTTTTCAACCATTTCAAGATCATTCAGAATTTTTGCAAACTCTTCAGAGGGGTCCTTCATGTCTACCTATTCTAAAAAGGGTCTCTCTCTTTTCTTTCCATTTTTTTTAGGCAAGGTCTGACTTGTCATCCAGGCCATGGAGTGCACTGGGGCGGTCACTTGACCTCCTAGGCTCAAATGATCCTCTTATCTCAGCCTCCTGAGTAGCTAGGACCACCACAATGCACCAGCTATTTTTTAACCATTTTTTAGAGATGGAGGTCCCCCTATGTTGCCCAGGCTGGTCTCTAGCTCCTGCACTCAAGTGATTCTCTCACCAACCTCCCAAAGTGCTGGGATTATAGACATGAAACACTGTGCCTGACTAAAAAGGGTCCCTTCTTATTCTCTATCATGGTTTTCTATTTACTTTTGTCATGGCACCAATTATGATCTGTGTTTTTGTTTATTTATTTATTGTCAGTCAATCTATGCCTGCTCCCACCCTAAATGCAAACTCCAGGAAGGCAGAGTATTCATTATATCATTACTACTTGCTACAATGCCTGGTGCTCAATTCTCAATCAGTTGTTCTTCTAGAGGCCCTGCTAACACCCAACTGATCACATTTAACACTACATTTTATCCACACATTGGTTATCAATTTATTGCCTCTCAGCTTCAAATTCATCTTTCATTGCTTCCTCTCTGTTAATGGAACGAGGCCCTGTAAGGATTTCATCTTTGCCACTGGCACCATGCTAAACGTAGAGGGCACTGAAGGGAAACTACAGGGGGAAGGGGGTTCTCTTCCTAGTTCTGGTGTCTTTCTGTTTTCTTTTTCTTGCACTTATTTTGCCACTGACAAAGATGCCTTGGAAAGGGACATGCGGTAGCACTCACTTCTATCAGGTTTCACTGGCATTTGTGCTAGTGGATCCAGTAAGTCTTGCAGACATTCCCACAGTTGGCTACCCAGCCCCAGCCCACCTGCATTCTGGGAAGGTGTTTCCTGTGGCCACTCCCATCCATGTTTTCTGCTCTCTGGCCTCTACCTGGTGACAATAGACCTTGCCTGAGCTCAGGAAAATGCAGCCAACTTCTTCATTATCCAGTGGCTACAGCAATACCTTCTCCAATGAGGTCTGAATCCCACCTTAGAGAGGATTCCCAGCATTCCCATTTCCAAGTTTGTCCTTCGTTGGGTATTCCCCCTCAGTTCTTTTGAGTATTCTTTAGAGTTCCCTCTACACTTTTAAAATTAATCACCTGTTATAATTGATCATTCTATTTATTAAATATTTCCTGTTTGATTTACTGTGTGGTTTCTGTCTCCTGATTGGACACTGATTGATACAGTCCATGAACTGATCCAGTCCACCAGAATGTACTTGTGAACAGTTCTCTCTCTTGTTCTTACCCTTTTTCTTGACCAAATACATTTAGAAAGTGTAAATAGTTACAAATGTGGCAATATGATATTGTGAAATATAAGCCAATGTTTTTTCCCCACAGATCTTTTTCTGTCCTGTGACCATCCCCATTCAGGTCACTGGATGGGAGTCTTGTCACCTCAGAGGGGCAGAACTAGAGGAAAAAGGTAGTCTAACATTTTTGTTCTAAATTCAAGAGCCTTGGTCCAGATGTAAATCAGAAAAGATTTGCTGCTTCCCACTCCTTCCCCTAATACTGCATGAAAATTTTCCAGGCTGGGGTGGGATATGAGGGCAAGGAAAATAAGATTTAAATTATCTATCTTAACTAAAGTAAGAACGAAATCATCTACCCTTATCTAGGATTAGCTCCAGATGTCTAGATAAGTTTAGGGTGATCTGAGGGTACAGGAGATTTTTGCCAGCTTCCCATCTGAAATCTGGAGGCTGAGTCTCATGGAAATTCCATTCCACTTTGCTATGGCTCAGCACAAAAGCCTGTATGGGATGCCACTGGGCCTCAGAAGCCTGCAAGCTAAGAGAACAGATGGACTTTCCTGGATTTCTCCTCTTCTTTAGAGGGCTGTAAAAGTTAGCTGAAAGACAAAATCAAATAACTAAGAGGTTATGCCAAGGGAACAGCATAGTACAAGTGTTACAGGTTGTGGCCAAAGACCAGATGGGGACATGGGCATCTCAACACATGCCAGCCTGGAGAAATAACAACATTTGAAAACCAGACAGGATCATACATTTGGCAGATGACAGTGTAGACAGTTAAGGAATGTCAGCCAGACCGATATCCTTCCTTTCTAAAGATGTAATGTTCCTTAAGCATCTGAGAAGGACAGTTTAACTCTAGTTTAGCTCTAGATAAATGAAGGCACGCTGGGTGTGGTGGCTCATGCCTGTAATCCCAGCACTTTGGGAGGCCGAGGCAGGTGGATCACCTGAGGTCAGGAGATTGAGGCCACCTTGGCCAACATGGCAAAACCCCGTCTCTACTAAAAATACAAAAATTAGCTGGGTATGGTGGTGTGTGCTTGTGGTCTCAGCTACTTGGGACGCTAAGGAAAGAGAATCGCTTGAACCTGGGAGATGGAGATTGCAGTGAGGTGAGATCATGCCACTGCACTCTAACCTGGGCAACAGAGTGAGATTCCATCACACACACACACAAAAAAAAATGAAGTCAGTTACTCTTGGACTCTGATTTATAAACTGAAAAATACAGTACTTGCTACTAAATTCTGTGAAATGTTATAGACACTCCAAAGACCTGCACAAGCTATCTGGCCCTGCAATCTGGCCTGCCTCCGCATCCTCTCCACGTCCCATCTGCCTTACTCACTCCTTGCTGTTCCTCAAACAGGTCAGCAATGCTCCCTTTGGCCTTGCTATCTCCTTTGCCTGGAGTGTTCTTTCCCCAGACATTCTCATGCCTCCCTCCCTCATTGCCCTCAGGTGTCTGCCCCAGTGTCACCTCCTCAGAGAGGTCTTCTTACCTATCCACTGCATCTACACCCCTCATCCTTCTCTACTTCCTTTATCCCCTTGATTTTTCTTCACCACACTCACCAGTACTCAATATTATATTATGTATTTGTTTCGTTACATGTGTCTCTCCCCACTAGAGTATTTATACTTATTGATATTTATGTAAGTGAATATTTATTAAGTGAATGAATGGTTATTCACAATATTTATTATATTTATTATTATTGTTAATATTTATTTATTAAGTGAATGGTTAAATGCCCAAAATACTATACATAATATCCAAGATAAATTGAATCCTTACTATATGTCAGACACAGAACTACTATATTAGGTACTTTGCTAAGTACCTTAGATAACATTATTTATTTTCACAACAGCCATATGTGATAGATACTACTACTCCCAGAGTAGTTAAGTTCTCATAACTTGTCCTTGAAACTAAATGAGGCAAAACACAAAGCCAGGCTCTCCCAACTCAGGAGGCTGTGGGTTGCCCAGCACACTCTACTGCCTCCCCTGCACTGGCATTTAAGTGCTTTTATATAGGTGCAAACCAGAGGCTATCAGAACATGGGGGAAGGCAGAATAATTCTGGTTAAGACAAACCTGAGAAGGCTTTCTGTAGAAAGTAGCATTTATACTAGGCAAATTGAAAACATATTAAAAAAAAAAAAAAGGAACAAAAAAGAAAGGATTCCAAAGGAGTCGATGGTTATGTAACTTATGGCAATTTATTTGGTAGAAATGTTCATTTGGTGAAGTCGATATATATAAGAAAAAAGTTGTCAAGTATAAATAGAAAATTTAATGAATAGTGACAGTTGCCTGGAGGAGTATTTGTTATAAACGCAACATCAACACAGCCTTCTGGTAGGAAGCAGGGAAGAAATGGGAAGAAAGAACAGAGAGATGGCACTGAATCATGCCATGCATTACTCAGAGTTATCAAAGTGCTTCTGTGGTGCCCAGCTCCATGGTACTTGGGCATTCAGTGGGGACGGAACCAGCCACTCTTGGGGTTATTGTATTGAGATGGTAATACTTGAAAGAGGAGTCAGGGTAGAGAAGTGGATTTAGTAGTCGCTTTGAATATTATCCAAAGCCACAAAAAAAAAAAAAAAAAAGGGGTAGGAGCTCTTTGAAGAAAGAACAATACTCTGTCCTCAAAGCTAGATTTTTAAGTGAGAATAGTTAGTGGACAAGACCAATAGGCAAGTTTAGAGAAGGCAAGGTACACATCAATGCTGATTGTGAGAACAGGCGCTGTCCAGTCCACTGCTTCCCTGGCCCACACCCTTCGGAGTCCCAGGACAGCCCAGAAGTTGTCTGGTGCCGGTGATGACACCTGGAGGCTAGTGCAAGAAGTGCAAGAAATTCCAGAAGAATCTATACAATACTTCTGCAAAGATGCACAATTAAAACATAAGGCTGATGGAAATATTTGGTTGGAACAAACCACTTAAAATGTATACCACTTAACCACAATACTCACAAAAATATCAATCTTAGTAAAATGACAGTGCAATTAAAAAGACAAGTTTAGTTCTCATTAAAGAAATAAACATAAGGTTTCACTTTAAAAAAGTGCTGCTAGCTTGATGTAAAGGGTATAAGAACAAGTTGAGCCTACTGGTTTATGGAGATAAGAATTTAATAAACAAAAGTTGAGTAGAACTTCACCTATGGCTAAATGAAGACAGGAGACCAACATGGGATGAATCACGAGTGTCCTGCACAGTATGGTGTTCCTCTGTGGCTTGCTGTGTTCATCTCTGTGCATTTACTTTGCCATTCACTGTTGTTGCTTAGTGGAACAAAACGTTAATATACTGGGTAAAATTGCATATGAATCATCACAGCTTTTGCCTTTCACTGACATCATTTCTGTATTAACCAATAATCTATAAGCTAATTTGCATAACATAAATATCTATTGCTGTAGAAGCGCCTGTAAGTCACTTTCCCTCCCCAGGGTTCAAGAGAATCCTTACTTACTGAGCATTTGGCATCCAACCCCCACCAATCCCTTCACCTGCCCCCCGACTCTCCATTTCATCTAGTCTTTGCAATTTAAACAAGCTCATGATCACTCTTATTTGACTGATATGAATCTCAATCTCCAAATCCTAATGTTGAGAAAAATCATTTTCTAAAAATCAACTTCATTTCTCATGCCATATTCCTGCTTGGCCAAGTTGGCAAGAAACTGGCCTCAGTCATTTTTTGAGCTTCCCTCTTACTTCCTGGGAGTCATCAGACTATGTGACCCCATGCCGTTCCCACATTTTGGGTACCCTCTGTCTGTTCCTACTGGCCTCTGCAGAGATGGCCACTTTCTCTCCTACATGTGTCATTTCAGATCTGGGTGGCTATCTG
The DNA here is from genome assembly GCA_004027835.1 of Alouatta palliata. Classification (NCBI taxonomy): domain Eukaryota; kingdom Metazoa; phylum Chordata; class Mammalia; order Primates; family Atelidae; genus Alouatta; species Alouatta palliata. Next base: position 79,795 of record PVKV010002924.1, read on the forward strand.
CTGATTTTGTGTGTTACTTACAGAATCATGGTTCATTTTGTTCTTGCTGCTGGGATCTCCCCCTATCCTGGCCATGTTGCTGCCTCCCTAGGCCACCCCTGCCTCTCTGAACCTTGCCATTTCTTTGAGACACTGTCACCAAGAGGTGTCCAGAACTCCTACATCTCCTCCATTGCTGGGAACAGCTCTTTTTAATCCCTGGTAATCTGGACACCTCACTTCTTGCATCTTTGAGACACTATTTCTGCCTTTACTTCTTAACCTCCCTCCTATCAATTAAGAATATTTTGGTTGTAAGCTACAGAAAATACATCTCAAACTGACTTAAAAGAAAGTATATTGGCTCAAATGACTGCCAATCTAGAAGTAGGGCTTGTTTCAGGCTGAGACTGATTTGGCCAGTCAACAATTTTTATAGCAATATATTCCTATGTTCCAGGCCATGTTCTGGGCACTGGGGATACAGTGGTGAGCAGGTGGATTCTCTGGCCCCCAGTCAAATTACCATATGGTGCAGAGACAAGCTGCCTCTTCCAAGCCCTGCCCAAATTGCATATTCATGAGCAAATCAGTGATTGTTGCTGTTTTAAGCCATGCAATTTTGGAGTCGCTTGTTACACAGTAATGTTATGTGAACACCACCTGTGAATATAGGGACAACGGAATTTTTCCCTATCCCTTTTGGAAGTTGGATGTTTGAGTCCAAGAAATAAACTGACAATAGTCAGATTAGTAGGAGAAAAGACATACAAACTTATCAATGTGCACACGCACATGGGACTCCTGCAGTTATGAGACTCCAAGAAGGTCATATGACTGCAGTTTCTATACCAGACAGAAATAAATAGGGGCTTGAAACGTGACAACAGGTTATGGGAGAGCGAGGGGAGGAAAGACACAGTGAGCAAAGGCTGTTTTGGGTTGCAGGTGAAGCCTCTCAGGTCGCATCCCTCAGAAAAAATAGATAGCACCCTGTGGAAAGTTTCTCTAAAAGTGTCAGACCTCTAAAAGGGTCAGACTTTTAGTCTCCTTTTCCTGAGTGTTAATCTTTCCTAGATCCAGATAAGGGGACTTCAGAAAACACCTCGACATTGCTGTTTTCATCACTAAGGTAGATTTTCTCCAAAGATGCAAATCTCCCCCACAAAGGACAGTTTTCCAGAGCCATTCCGGCCTCTGCAGCCCTGCTGAATAGCCATCTTGAATATGGCAAAGACGTATATTTTAGGGTGGCATATTTTGGTTTCCCACATGAGCCCAAAAGAAATCCTGGTATTTATCAATAAATATAACATTAATGCTAATGAAACACTTTATCAAGAATAAGGAAAGGTGTATCCTTTGAAATTAGGTAATAATAACAACAAGAGTATTTGCCCTGCTCTAAATCCCATTGAACAATCTTCCTCAGGCTCCTCACCCTCTGGCTTCCACAGAGGTTTGGTCCCCTGGACGCATTGGCATAAGACTGGAAGGCAGGAGGAGAGAAATTCAGGGTTTACCTCCACCCACTCCCCTCACTGCCGCCGCTATTTCAGTGACATCATTTCTGGCAGTGATTGTGATTTCTCTATGGTTCTGTGGAAGGAAAATAAATCTTGGGGCTCCAAATCACTAAACTAAAAGGGAAAGGTCAAGCTGAGAACTGCTTAGGGCAAACCTGACTCCCATTCTATTCAAAGTCACCCCTCTGCTCACTGAGATAAGTGCATATCTAATTGCCTCATTTGGAGAGGTTAGTTAGAAACTCAAAAGAATTCAACCATTTGTCTCTTATCTACCTATGACCTGGAAGCCCCCACCCCGCTTTGAGTTGCCCCACCTTTCCAGACTGAACCAGTGTACATCTTACACATATTGCGTGATGTCTCATGTCTCCCTAAAATGTATAAAACCAAACTGTGCCCCTCCAACCTTGGGCACACGTCAGGACCTCCTGAGTTTCATTTAGAAACTTTCTAAGCTTTCATTTAGAAAGTTTATTTTGCCAAGGCACACATCCTTAACCTTGGCAAAATAAACTCTAAATGATCTGAGACCTGACTCAGATTTTTGGGGTTCACAGTTCTATTACACAGTTCTATTACTGGCTGGACAGCCCCTCTCTCAGGGGTACCACTTCCTGCCTAGTCAAGACAATTGGCTCTGACAAGATCATTTCTTTTTTTTTTCCCTCCAGGCCTAGGATGGGAGACACTTGCTGCTGTTGATGATCTCTGGGTTGTCTCACTAAACTGTTGGGCTTCTTTGTTCTTCCTACGTTAGTTTTCTTTGTTTGAAAGACTTAAAGAGGTTCCTTTTTCCTAGCTTGACCATGATTGATTCAATCCCTAATGTTTATTGTATATTCTAAGAGCTATCCTATTAGAAAACTACTATTAGCATCTCCATTTTCCCGATGAGGCAGCTAAAGCACAGAGAGATTAACCTAAGACCCCATATTCATATTAAGTGCTACTAACATCTACACAATGAAGTACCATTAGAAATTATTATTATTTACTATTATTTTGTGGGGGTGGGGTCTTGCTCTGTTGCCCAGCTGAAGTGCAGTGGCACAATCATAGCTTACTGCAGCCTTGACCTCCGGGGCTTAAGCAATCCTCCTATGTCAGCCTCCCAGGTAGCTGGGATCACAGATGTGTGCGCCATCACACCTGGCTAACTTTTTATTTTTTAGACATGGGCTCTCACTATGTTGCCCATGCTGGTCTCGAGCTACTGGGCTCAAGTGATCCTCCCATCTCAGCCTCCCAAAGTGCTGGGATTATAGGTGTGAACCACCGCACTCAGCCTAGAAATTGTTATTATTATTGTTTTCTTTGTTTTTTGTTTTTTTGGGATGGAGTCTCGCTGTTGCCGGGCTAGAGTGCAATGGGGCGATCTCGGCTCACTGCAACCTCCGCTTCTGGGTTCAAATGATTCTCTTGCCTCAGCTTCCTGAGTAGTTGGGACTACAGGCACGTGTTACCATGCCCCACTAATTTTTGTATTTTTATAGAGATAGGGTTTCATCATGCTGGCCAGGATGGTCTCGAGCTCCCAACCTTGTGATTTGCTCACCTCGGCCTCCCAAAGTGCTGGGATTACAGGTGTGAGCCATGGCACCGGGCCTATGTTTGTTTGTTTGTTTGTTTGTTTGTTTGTTTTACTTCTTGGGCCTATTTTTTTTTTAACTAAAGTTGAAAAAACATGGTATTCACTGTTTGGGGGCACAAAGGGGCCTCCTGGGGGTGCTGGAGTGTTCTATGACCTGACCTGGGGCTGGTTACACGGGAGTGCTCACATTGTAAACATTCATCAAACTGTACACTGAGGGTTTGGGCACTTTCCCATATGCTAGATTTCAATAAAGAATTTACTGTTCACATGTGTCAATTTTGAAAGCTTCAGAAATCTTCATTTAACTTTTCATTAAACTTGGTTTTCTCAAATACTGACTTTCAAGATACATTATTTCTTTTTTAATTTTGAAGATTAGAGTTCTGATTTCAATTCAATTCTATGTAACAGTTTTTGTGAAACAGTTATGTGACAGATGTGTGCTAGGAGTTGGGACTCTAATAATAAACACAAACAGCCCATGCCCTAGTGGATGGAGCCCAGTGGGGAAGACAACACTGAAAACAAATTGTAACCTGGATGTAGGTCCTACTCAGGAGAAAGATCATGAGAATACAGGAGGTTATAACAAAAGGAGTTAGTCCAAGTCTAAGTGGAACTGAAACTAAGACTTAAAGGTTAGAGGGAACTGGCACAGGAAACAAGGGTAAAGGTCTGGCAAGCAGAGAGAGCAGAAAGTGAAAGGCCATTGAGGAGAAGGGAGCAAAATGGGGGATGGTAAAAGGGAAGGCTCGAGTCAAAGCAGTCAGATAAAGCAGGCCAGCACAGGCTGTGATACAGAAATGAATTATCCGTTAGAAAAACACTATCATTCGTTACCGCTGGCTCTCGGACCTGCCTGTGGAGAAGTACTAGAAAATGAAATCTACATTCAGGGATTCTCCTGGGGATATCAGGGTGTTAGAATACACTTTTTTTTTTTTTTTTTTAATGTAGCAGTGAGATGAGATCCTACCAAAATCCCTTACCACCACCACCACCACCACCACACTTGGGCAGAGGTGACAGCAAACTGAGGACAGAGGGGAGGCAAGAACTTATGGAGCAGGGCATCTATGCTTGTGTCATGATTACTATTGTCAGAGGTTTTTGAACCAGAGTGACTCCATCTTGAACAGGGGCTGGGTAAAATAAGGCTGAGACATACTCGCTGCATTCCCAGAAGGTTAAGGCATTCTTAATCACAGGATGAGACAGGAGGTCAGCACAAGATACAGGTCACAAAGACCTTGCTGATAAAACGGGTTGCAGTAAAGAAGATGGCCAATCCCACCAAAACCAAGATGTCCATGAAAGTGACCTCTGAGGGTCCTCACTCCTCATTATAAATCATCAGCATGCTAAAAGACTCCCACTATAGCCATGATAGTTTGCAAATGCCGTGGCAATGTCATGAAGTTATCCTACATGGTCTAAAAGGGGGAGGAACTCTCAGTTCTGGGAATTGCCCACCCAGTTCCCAGAAAACTCATGAATTATTCACCCTTGTTTAGCATGTAATCAAAAAGTAACAATAAGTATAAGCAGCTGGGCAGCCCATGCTGCTGCTATCTATGGAGTAGCTACACTTTTGTTTCTTTACTTTCTTAAAGTTGCTTTCTTAATAAAGTTGAATTGTATGGACCTGCCCTGAATTCTTTCTTGTGTGAGGGCCAAGAACCCTCTCTTGGGATCTGAACTGGGACACTTTTCCAGTAACACAATTATGTTTCTTCTCCTAAGCACAAACTCAATATCCTGCCAGCACCTTTCCTCTCTCATTACACGCAGATGACCACCATCTTCCCCTTGCACCTGCTTGAAACAGAAGGCAGTCTCACAGAGTTCCTGGGACTCCATCCCTTCCTTGAAGCAAACCCATGTCATCAGTAAGACTTTAAGATTGTACGGATAGCAAACAAAGACAAAAATATGAAGATACGCTCCATCCAACCAAGCAGTAAAAAGATTAATTGAATCCAATTAAAGTGGTGAAGCAGCATGGGGGATGGGGTGGGTTGCAGATTAAATAGAAACAAAGAATTAGATAATGGTGTAGCTTAAGCCCAGAAGGTGGGTTCACAAAACCCACCATTTTTATTGGAAAGGTTTGCACTTGAAGTCTCCAGTTAAAGTAAGTGACTAATTTTTCAAAAGGCCAAATGCATCCATTTTTGATGCTGGAAAAATCACCCTGGAATTCACATGCTGCCTTGGGCCAAAAATCTCTGACAAGAAATAAATTCAACTTGCTTGGGATAGGAGGAGCAACTCATTTTGAGATGATATAACTATTCCCTTAGTCATAGTATATACATGAAATTTCGTTTTGGGAAGATTTAGAATTAAATATTGAAAAATCAAGAGACCAAATTCACAATATTAATACTTTCATATTAAATTTACAATATGTGTATATTTCACATTAGCAGTATTTATAATGTTTAAAATAATTGGATGTGTGAGATATGAGAGATTAAGCATCTAATTCCAACCTGAAATATATAGTGAAGTAATTGAATATAGATTTGCAATTTATTGTTGAAAGGTGTAAGAGGATTTTATGGTTTGCAAACAGTATAGTGCTGAAACATTTTAAGAGATTCGTTATACTGCATTTATAAATTTAATTTAGTCTGTAAGTGCTTGGGAATGTGTTGCTCATCAGGGTAGGTGATTAACGTGCTTAAAAAAAGAAAATTGAAAACGCTGAATTTATAAATGCAGTTTACAATGTTTTAAGAGAAATTTAATTAAACTAAGCTTGTAAACAGCTAGTTGAAGGGAGTTTAGTTTGTTCAACTTGAGACTATTAATCAAATCCCCCTTATTACAATGTGCTAGACATATTAATTGATTAATAAGACTTACTGAACTTAAAAGGCTTAAAGGAAACTAGGTTCTAAATTTTATTATTTTAATAAATTAAATATTAAGCTTAATAATATTTTTTGTACATCTGACCAAATGTCCACCTCTTCCACCCTCCTCCATGGATACCGTGCTAAAAGGACAGTCTTTTAATTTTTTTCTCTGAACTTTAGCAAATCTACTACTAGCAAGATTGGTAAAAAGGGGGAAAAGAAGGTTACAGTTCTTGGCTGTGATGAAATTTAATAGTTCAGGAGAAGAAAATTGGAAGAGTGGAGAAGGAAGGAGAATACTTAAGACCATGAAGCCAATTTAGTTTTTCCTAAGGAGCCATTTACATATATGGAACACACATTTGTTGTAACTGAATGCTGAGGACTCTCTTAAATAATGTAACAGTATTGTTACATTTTCAGTTCAAATGTAATTTAATTCAGCTACAATATGAATTAAGTAGGTTTGGGGAACTAGCCTGGAAACTAGCCATTGACAAAACTGTTCAGATTGGAACATAATTCTACAGCATTTTATAACTTTTAAGGGACAACATTTGAAAGTTTGACGCAAAATGTTGACTTTCACAAATGAGAGAAAAATGTAAGAATATCCAGGGTAAGTATTGTGAATTAGCTACAAATGACTTTCCCTGAAAGATAACAATGCATAGTTTTTTATAGAGCCCGCTTTACAGATTATTTTACTTTCTTTTTTTTATACTGAGACTTCAAAATCAGATGTGTTCTACCCTGATTATGATATGTATGATACATAGTATGAGAGTGAAGGTATGTTTATCTTGCTGCTTTCATTGCAGCTTTTTAAGGACTTTAATTTTAAGTGGCATTAATGAGTATGATACGGTGATATTGTGAAGTATTAACCAACATATTTTTTTCTCACCTCCTTCAAAAAATCCTTTGAATTTTTTTATACTTACCATGAGGTATAGCCCCTCGAATAGACTGCACCACTTCAATTTTTTTTGTTGTTGTTATTGAGACAGGGTTTCAGGGTTTCACTCTATCAATTAGTCTAGGGTACAGTGATTTAATCATAGCTTACTACAGCCCCAGCCTCCTTGGGCTCAGGTGATCCTGCCACCTCAGCCTCCTGTGTAGCTGGGACTACAGTCACCTGCCACCATACTCAGCTAATTTTTATTATTATTTTTATTTATTTATTTTTTTTTAGAGACAGGGTCTCCCTGTGTCATCCAGTCTGGTCTCCAACTCCTAGGCTCATATGATCCATCCACCTTGGCCCCCAAAGTACTGGGATTATAGGTGTAAGCCACTGTGCCTGGCCTAAGATGATAATAATAAGAGAAACTGGGTGGGTCTGTGGAGATATATGAGAACTCTTTATACTATCTGCTCATTTTGCCCCTGGAAATCTAAAACTGTTCAAAAAAGTAAAGTCTATTAATTGAAAAAGAAAAAAGTCAACATCCTGGTAACCTGCAGAGGGCAGGAGTAGGTTGAGATTGGGCCGGACAAGGGAAGAGGCTTGGGAGGCAATCAGTGAAGTCTTATTTCATGCCCTGGGTAGTAGGTACACAGGTACTCACCTTATGAAGCTATGCATTTGTTCTGTGAGGTTTCCAGCATTTATTTTGTTTTTCTTACATACAAAGAGTTAAACACAAATAAAAGACTAACTTCACCTGTTCTTCTTTTACCTTTTTAAAATCCTAGCTACTAGAAAATTTAGACTATGTATGTGACACATTATATTTTTATTGGAAAGCTTTGCCTTAGAAGAATATTGTTACATTTTATGTTTGTGTGGACCTTTCATGGCAGATTCTTCTCAGGTTCTAAAAGGCAGAGAGTAGGGATGTCACTGAAATTATAGGAACAGATTGTATGAATTTTTTTTGTGTGTGTTTGCTTGCTAATAAATATTTGTACATGCTGCTTGCATTGTATGATACCATCTGGTAGTGATACTGTACAGAGAAGACACATCAGTCCCTCTAACCATGGGACATACCTGATCCTTACCAAAAGAACCTGGCAACTACAAGACAGGTAAATTAACTTAGGTCAGTTTGCAAGGAGAAAAACAAGCACAATTTCTAGAGGCCCCACAAAATGCCTAGAAATGAGCTGAGAGAGAGCGACCCTACAATGAATTGGCAGATTCAGTGAGGGGTTGCTGAAGAAAGCAGAGGTAGAAAGCAGAAAGTAGACCATGTCAGCTGGGACATGGGTGCCTCAGTAGAAGCCAGCATGGAAGAACGCCCGTACCCCAAGTTCAGCTGAGATTTTACCCTTTTAAGCAATGATGGTGTAGAACCGAAGACAGCTGCATATCAGTTTCCTGTCTTGCTTCCAGGCTATCTCAGCTTGTCTTCAGCTTGTCTTGATCTAAGCTGAATTTGGGGTATGGGATGAAGTTAGATCAGTCTTCAGAAAGACAGAGTGAAGAAGGCAGAGAAGAAAATTCAAAATCAACTGAGTTTCACCCAAGGTGGCTGAGAAAATCCTGAACTGACTGAGAAAACCTAAAAACATCCTAAGTTTTCTGCCCTCATACAGACTGGGAGCTCAGGTAGAAACAAAGTTTGGTCATTGAGAAATATGCCTGATATCTTCCTGGTTTTTTTTGATGTTGTTGTTGTTGTTTGTTTGTTTGTTTCTAACATCTGCCCAAGAAACTTGTCTGAGCCACAGCTTTCTGGCTTAGCTAAAAGATACAGCTTATAAGATACTTATTGTGCCTGTTGGTAGAGGTGCACCAAATATAACTTTTGTCCAAGTACCCAAGGGCTGAGTGTTATAATCAGGCCAAAAACTAATTATTGTCACCACAGAATGAATTTCTGCTTTGTGCAAATGTGGTGGCTTATTTGTAAGAATGATCTTAATTATACTCCTCCCTGTATTCAGGCCCCCCTAGCTATGTAACTGAGAATGTCCTTCCACTCAGATTTAGATTCTGGGTTCAGGTTTTTTCTTTGGTGCTGGTGGGGGGCAGAGTTTCACTGTCATCCAGGCTGGAGTGCAGTGGCACGATCATGGTTCAGGCTCACTGCAGTCTGACCTCCCAGGCTCAAGTGATCCTCCCACCTGAGCTTCCCGAGCAGCTGGGACTACAGGTGTGTGCCACCACAGCCAGCTAATCTAGGCTCAGTTTTGTACTTATGTTAGAGTTATCTGTGGGTCTTCCAAGTGGGGATGCCCAGTAAGCCTGTAAATATATAATGCAGGATCTCAAGAGAGATCTTTCAGCTGGAAATACAGATTTGGCATCCTTAGCATACAGTCATCGGAATGACTGACTTCCCTCAGGAAGAGTGTTGGAAAAAGAGAAGAGGGCTTGGGGACAGAACTCTGGGGCCAGAAAAGGAAGAAGTGTCTGCACAGAGAGACAATGAAGAAAGAGTTAAAAGAGAGCTAGGAGCCATAGGGAGAGGATGCTTTTGAGATCTACAGAGTGGTCACAGGTATCAAAAACAATCTAAGCTCCAAGGAGATCTTGATAGGAGCAATTTTAGGGGAATGGTAGGCTTGCTCTCTCATTGCTTTTGAATCCCTGTGACTACTGCCATGTGACCAAGCCCAGGCTAGCCTCCTGCATGATGAGAAACCACATGGAGAAAGGCCTCAGTTATTCCAGCTGACCCAGCTAGCCTTACTAAATAGCCTTACCATCTTATGATACAGCTGATGACAACATTACCACTGAGTTATTTAGCTTTCCTTTCTCCCTGGTAGTAACTTACTGAAGACTTTTGACTCCCGAAAAGTCAAGGACTGAAGATATGTTTAATGGTGAGTATACAATTTTTTGAGGAGACTCCACAGATAAGAGCTCTGCATGCTGTCTGAAGAAGATATACTCTACTTTCCGAAGCAGGCATAAAATTATTGCCATCAATTCCATTTTTTAAAATTCATGATGTTTGCATGTTCTTGCTGCCTCACACCTCCACTTGAGAAAAATGTGTTCTTAAATCTTGGGTCCAGAAATGTGGTAATGGACTCAATATAATTGGCTTCCAAGGTAATACAGTTCTCCTTATTTCTGTCTGCGACTTGGCCTTTGTGGTATGCAAATTTTAGCATCTTCCCTGGAAAAGCGTGATAGGTACATCTTTACCAATAAGAAATGCTTGCTCTCTTAAGGAACATTGCTCTGGCTACTTATTCCGTACATTTTGGTGTAGGAAACACTTTCTCTGCAGGCAGTCTCTGGTGGTTGGCAATCCCTTCTATATGGACATTAATCTGCAAAGTGCTGAATTAAAGGCTCTGTTTTGTTCGAGCAGCCTTTTAAAAATGTAATAGCTGCTATTTCATCTTGTTTGAACATCGCGTATAAGTACATGACAAGGCAATTCCAAAATCCCTTGTCTGCCTTGAGGTTTTTCTTTGGCAAAAGAAAAATGATGAAAATGGCCTCTTATCTTCCTGTTTACAATTAGTAATTCTGATACATTAAGCTGCACGCTGATTACTTTCTGAAAACAAACTGAAGATTCATGGCCTAAATAGAATTAAATTACTAAAAGCTAAATATAGCTTTGGAGGTTATTTTATTTAATGTTATGAGGGCTAAAACACCAAATAATTGTATAAGAATTAGAATTATGAAATAATTTAATCTCTACACTGTACCTTATGCTATTTAATTTTTATAAAGCTTTTTGATTCAAAAAGGATATTATATTCTTCCTAAAGTTTTCTAGTTAATATTGTCTCTATTTACATATTAGAAATTTCTTGAACTTTTTTTTCATAACATGAACTGTCATAATCATCATGAACTACTACAGCATTTTACTCTGGCAAATTAAAAATATACATTTATACTTCAACTGAGTGATAGGAATTCAAACTCCAAAGCACACAAATAATTTCTTTTTACTCTGAGTTACATCTAAAATACTTACCAATGTACATGTTCAGATATGAATAATGACTCTGAATGACACGTCCTATTCTATCATTATGCTGATTAAATTTGATGGTAACTATGCAGTCACTTGCTCATTGATCATATGCACATTCAGGAAGCCCAGAAATGACATTAAAGTTGGCATTCTGTCACTCAGCCTTCCAATGGTCAATGACAATACCAAAACACATTTTGGCCAAATATTGTGGCTGAAGTCAAACGTTAGTACAACCCTCATTCCCAGGAAACAGTGATCGAAAGGAAGTCCAGGCATTTAGGCAGGGAGAAAAGGGCAACTCTAACCACAATACCAAAAAAAGGCCAGCTATAATAGGCAGACATGATTTATTGCTCAAATTAGCAAGGAATGAGGAGTTAGGCCAGAAATAGGATTTGGCGATCAAGGATATAGAACTTTCTTACGAGTTCAGGGAAGCTTAGATTAGCTCTACCCTTCAGGAAAGTCTGCTAAATGTCATATCAATGCTAAGTGCTTTCTATGTACAGCCCAGATGTCTGCTAGGTTGATAGGCCCTGCTAATTAGTAGTTAACACCTCAACCTGCCTCCCAGCCCCATCAGTGATACCAGTTATTTCCAGAAGACACCCAAAGGTGTGATTCAAACCTTTCTTCTGTTGCTTGGTATCATGTGTCTTTGGACACTGTCTATGCAGCTGCTTGGAGAAGGCTCCTCACCCCCCATTGAGCAACTCCCATGCTGCTGCCCTGCGTGGGAGTGCCCAGGACCCTGCCAAGAATTATATTGAAGATTTGCCTCTAGGTACTCTCAGATTTCAACCTCTGAGGTGCCCGAGCAGTGTTTGCCAAGGGTTTGTTTGCCAAGGGTTTGGGCAGCTTGGAGGAGTAGCTAGGCAAACATGGTTTCCTTCATGGTTTCTTCTAAAGCAGTTTACTTATGCCCAGGGCCCCTCAAATCCTCTTAAGTAGCCCCATCTGCCTCCAAACTTCCCTCTCCTTGAGGGCTAAAAATGAGACACTATTTCATCACCTTTCTGGGATTTTTCCTCTTTTTCTACTCCGCCCTTCCCCTCATGAAAACACCTCTCATTTTTCCAGTTAAAAAAACAGACAAAAAACACCAAAAAAGCCTACCTCCATATGTGAACAGAGATAAATCAAAACTAGTGTATGTGTACAGGGTAGGGGGATAGGAAGAATATACTGTCTCTTGTCTTTTCCAGGTTTGGATGTTGTACTCATTTTTTTGTTGTTGTTGCATAACAAAGCTTCAGGGCTTACAACACCCATATTATTATCTCACAGTTTTATAGGTCGGAAGTTCTGTAGGTCAGAAGTCCAGGCTGGCTCTACTGGGATCTGCCCTTAGGGTTTTTTCTCTTCTACTAATGGCTGGAGAAAACTCTCAGCTTTTAAAGGGCTTGTGTGATGAGATGAGGCACACCTAGACAGTCTCCTCTTTGAGAAGGGATATGTCACCATAATCACAGATTCCAACTGAACTCAAAGGTGAGGGCATTGTGTAAGAATGAAGGTCATTGGGGATTATTCTTAGAATTATGTCTACCACATAGGTATATTAGAATAATCCTTTTGATTAGGAGCAAATATACAGGTTCTCAGGCATCTCCCCTCTTTTCTGAGATTCCAGGTTTAAGAGCATGGAGCAAAGCTGAGAGACCCATATGTTTTACAGGCTTTGCAATGTGATTCTGAGGCAGAGTCTTCTGGGGAAAGTGTTGAAATATCAACCCACAAGGGTCTGGAACATGTACACCATCTTTTACCCTGAATTAACCTTTTCAGGTTTGTATTGTTTCCTCCATTTAGAGGTGAGGAAACCGAGGTACAAAGAGTCAAACAACTTTCCTAAGGTCTCACAGTAAGTGGGAGAAATCAGGTTTAGCATTCAGGAAGTATGGTTTACAAAACTGCATGGTTCCTCACTCTTAGAAGTGGATTAAAACTAAGATGAGGATCTAGATTTTTGTGAGAGCCAGACAGGAGGATTTAAGCTTAGTAAGACTGACGTAATGGCCAAGAATCCCCAATACAGGGAAGTAGTAGACATACCTGATGCTCGTTAATTTTTTAAATATATAATTTTTATTGCACTTTAGTTTCTGGGGTACATGTGCAGAACATGCAGGACTGTTGCATAGGTACACACATGGCAATGTGGTTTCCTGCCTCCATCCCCCCGTCACTTATATCTGGCATTTCTCTCTATGTTATCCCCCTTCAACCTCCCTTCTCCATGCTGTCCCTCTCTTACTCCCCTGCAACAGACTCCAGTGTGTGATGCTCCCCACCCTGTGTCCATGTGTTCTCATTGTTCAACACCCACCTATGAGTGATAAAATGCGGTGTTTGATTTTCTGTTCTTGTGTCAGTTTGCTGAGATTGATGGTTTCCAGGTTCATCCATGTCCCTACAAAGGACACAAACTCATAGTTTTTTATGGCTGCATAGTATTCCATGGTGTATACGTGCCACATTTTCCTTGTCCAGTCTATCATCGATGGGCATTTGGGTTGGTTCCAGGTCTTTGCTATTGTAAACAGTACTGCAATGAACATACATGTGCATGTGTCTTTGTAATAGAATGATTTATAATCCTTTGGATATATACCAAGTAATGGGATTGCTGGATAAAATGGAATTTCTATTTCTAGGTCCTTGAGGAGTCACTACACTGTCTTCCACAATGGTTGAACTAATTTACACTCCCACCAACAGTGTAAAAGTGTTCCTATTTCTCCACATCCTCTTCAGCATCTGTTGTCTCCAGATTTTTTAGTGATCACCATTCTAACTGGCATGAGATGGTATCTCAATGTGGTTTTGATTTGCATTTCTCTAATGACCAGTGATGATGAACATTTTTTCACGTTTGTTGTCCTCATATATGTCTTCTTTTGAAAAGTGTCTGTTCATGTCCTTTGCCCACTTTTGGATGGGTTTGTTTGTTTCTTGTAAATCTATTTCAGTTCTTTGTAGATTCTGGATATTAGCCCTTTGTCAGATGGGTAAATTGCAAAAATTTTTTCCCATTCTGTTGGTTGCCAGTTTGCTCTAATGATTGTTTCTTTTGCTGTACAGAAGCTCTGGAGTTTAATTAGATCCATTTGTCTATTTTGGCTTTTGTTGCCAGTGCTTTTGGTGTTTTAGTCATGAAGTCCTTGCCTATGCCTATGCCCTGAATGGTTTTGTCTAGGTTTTCTTCTAGGGTTTTTATGGTGTTAGGTCTTATGTTTATGTCTTTAATCCATCTGGAGTTAATTTTAGTGTAAGATGTCAGGAAGGAGTCCAGTTTCTGCTTTCTGCACATGGCTTTCCCAACACCATTTATTAAACATGGAGTCCTGTCCCCATTGCTTGTTTTTGTCAGGTTTGTCAAAGATCAGATGGTTGTAGATGTGTTGTGTTGCCTCCAAGGCCTCTGTTCTGTTGCATTGGTCTATATCTCTGTTTTGGTACCAGTATCATGCTGTTTTGATTACTGCAGCCTTGTAGTATAGTTTGAAATCAGGTAGCATGATGCCTCCAGCTTTGTTCTTTTTGCTTAGAATTGTCTTGGCTATGCAGGCTCTCTTTTGGTTCCATATGAAGTTTAAGGTGGTTTTTTCCAGTTCTGTAAAGAGGGTTATTGGTAGCTTGATGGGGATAGCACTGAATCTATAAATTACTTTGGGCAGTATGGCCATTTTCATAATATTGATTCTTCCTAACCATGAGCATGGAATGTTTTTCCATCTGTTTGTGTCCTCTCTTATTTCCTTGAGCAGTCGTTTGTATTTCTCCTTGAAGAGGTCCTTTGCATCCTTTGTTAGTTGTATTCCTATTTATTTTATTCTCTTTGTAGCAATTGTGAATGGCAGTTCGTTCTTGATTTGGCTCTCTTTAAGTCTGTTATTGGTGTACAGGAAAGCTTGTGATTTCTGCACATTGATTTTTGTATCCTGAGACTTTGCTGAATTTGCTTATCAGTTTAAGGAGATTTGGGGCTGAGAAAATGGGGTCTTCTATATATACAATCATGTCATCTGCAAAGAGAGACAATTTGAGTTCCTCTTTTCCTAATTGAATATGTTTTATTTCTTTTTCTTGCCTGATTACTCTGGCTAGAACTTACAATACTATATTGAATAGGAGTATTGAGAGAGGGCATCCTTGTCTAGCGCCAGGTTTCAAAGGGAGTGCTTCCAGTTTTTGCCCATTCAGTGTGACATTGGCTGTAGGTTTGTCATAAATAGCTTTTATTATTTTGTGATATGTTCAATCAATACCTAGTTCATTGAGGGTTTTTAGCATAAAGGGCTGTTGAATTTTGTTGAAGGCCTTCTCTGCATCTATTGAGATAATTGTGTGGTTTTGTCTTTGGTTCTGTTTATGTGGTGAATTACGTTTATATACTTGCATATGTTGAACCAGCCTTGCATCCCCAGGATGAATCCTACTTGATCATGGTGGATAAGCTTTTTGATGTGCTGTTGCAATCAGTTTGCCAGTATTTTATTGAAGATTTTTGCATCTATGTTCATCATGGATATTGGCCTGAAGTTTTATTTTCTTGCTGAGTCTCTGCCAGGTTTTGGTATCAGGATGATGTTGGTCTCATAAAATGATTTGGGAAGGATTCCCTCTTTTTGGATTGTTTGGAATAGTTTCAGAAGGAATGGTACCAGCTCCTCTTTGTATGTCTGGTAGAATTCGGCTGTGAACCCATCTGGACCTGGGCTTTTTTTGGTTGGCAGACTATTAATTGCTGCCTCAACTTCATACCTTCTTATTGGTTTATTCAGGGTTTTGACTTCTTCCTGGTTTAGGTTTGGGAGGGTGCAAGTGTCCAGGAATTTATCCATTTCTTCCAGGTTTACTGGTTTGTCTGCATAGAGTTGTTTGTAGTAATCTCTGATAGTAGTTTGTATTTCTGTGGAATTGGTGCTGATATCCCCTTTATCGTTTTTAACTGCATCTATTTGATTCTTCTCTCTTCTCTTTTTTATTAGTCTGTCTGTTTTGTTGATCTTTTAGAAAAACTAGCTCCTGGATTTATTGATTTTTTAAAGAGTTTTTGTGTCTCTGTCTCCTTCAGTTCTGTTCTGATCTTAGTTATTTCTTGTCTTCTGCTAGCTTTTGAGTTTTTTTAAATCTTGCTCCTCTAGCTCTTTCAATTTTGATGATAAGATGTCGATTTTAGATCTTTCCTTGCTTCTCATGTGGGCATTTACTGCTATAAATTTTCCTCTAGACACTGCTTTAAATGTGTCCCAGAGATTCTGGTATGTTGTATCTTCATTCTCACTGGTTTCAAAGAACATCTTTATTTCTGACTTCATTTCATTGTTTATCCAGTCAACATTCAAGAGCCAGTTGTTCAGTTTCTGTGAAGTTGTTTAGTTCTGAGTTAGTTTCTCAATCTTGAGTTCTAATTTGATAGCACTGTGGTCTAAGAGACTGTTTGTTATGATTTCCGTTCTTTTGCATTTGCCAAGGAGTGATTTACATCCAATGATGTGGTTAATTTTAGAATAGGTGTGATGTGGTGCTGAGACGAATGTATATTCTGTGGATTTGGGGTGGAGAGTCCTGTAGATGTCTATTAGGTTTGCTTGGTCCAGATCTGAGTTCAAGTCCTGGATATCCTTGTTAATTTTCTGTCTCGTTGATCTGTCTAATATTGACAGTGGAGTGTTAAAGTCTCCCACTATTATTGTGTGGGAGTCTAAGTCTCTTTGTAGGTCATTAAGAACTTGCCTTATATATCTGGGTGCTCCTGTATTGGGTGCGTATATATTTGGGTTCATTAGCTCTTCTTGTTGCATTGATCCTTTTACCATTATGTAATGCTCTTCTTTGTCTCTTTTGCTCTTTGTTGGTTTAAAGTCTATTTTATCAGATTTTAGGATTGCAACTCCTGCTTTGTTTTTGCTCTCCATTTGCTTGGTAAATCTTCCTCCATCCCTTTATTTTCAGCCTTTGTGTATTCTTGCATGTGAGATGCATTTCCTGGATACAGCACACCAGTGGGTTTTGGCTTTTTATCCAGATTGCCAATCTGTGTCTTTTGATTGGGGTATTTAGCCCATTTACATTTAGGGTTAATATTGTTATGTGTGAATTTGATCCTGCCATGCTAGCTGGCTGTTTTGCCCGTTAGTTTATGCAGTTTCTTCATTGTGTCGATGCTCTTTACCATTTGGTACGTTTTTGGAGTGACTGGTACTGGTTGTTCCTTTCTATGTTTAGTGCCTCTTTCAGGAGCTCTTGTAAGGCAGGCCTGGTGGCAACAATATCTCTCAACAATTGCTTGTTTGTAAAGGATTTTATTTCTCCTTTGCTTATGGAGCTTAGTTTGGCTGGATATGAAATTCTAGGCTGAAAGTTATTTTCTTTAAGGATGTTGAATATTGGCCCCCACTCTCTTCTGGCTTGTAGGGTTTCTGTGGAGAGATCCGCTGTGCGTCTGATGGGCTTCCCTTTGTGGGTAACCTGAACTTTCTCTCTGGCTGCGCTTAGCATTTTTTCCTATTTCAACCCTGGTGAATCTGATGATTATGTGCCTTGGGGTTGCTCTTCTTGAGGAATATCTTTGTGGTGTTCTCTGCATTTCCTGGACTTGAATGGTGGCCTGCCTTTCTAGGTTGGGGAAGTTTTCCTGGATAATATCCTGAAGAGTGTTTTCCAGCTTGGATTCATTCTGTCCATCACATTCAGGTACACCTATCAAATGTAGATTAGATCTTTTCACATAATCTCATATTTCTTGGAGGCTTTGTTCATTTCTCTTCACTCTTTTTTCTCTGTTCCTGCCTTCTCATTTTCTTTCATTGAGTTGATCTTCAGTCTCTGATATCCTTTCTACTGCTTGGTCGATTCAGCTGTTGAAACTTGTATATGCTTCACGAAGTTCTTGTGCTGTGTTTTTCAGCTCCATCAAGTCGATTATATTCTTCTCTAAGCTGTTTATTCTGGTTAACATCTCATCTAACCTTTTTTCTAGGTTCTTCGTTTCTTTGCTTTGGGTTACACTTGTTATTACCCAACTTCTGAAGACTGTTTCTGTCAATTCATCAGGTTCATTCTCCATCCATCTTTGATCCCTAGCTGGTGAGAAGTTGCGATCCTTTGGCGGAAGAGAGGAGTTCTCCTTTTTGGTGTTTTAATACTTTTCGTGCTGGTTCCTTCCCATCTTAGTGGCTTTATCTACCTGTGGTCTTTGTAGTTGGTGACTTTCAGATGGGGTCTCTGAGTGGACGTCTTTTTTGTTGATGATGAAGTTATTTCTTTCTGTTTTTTAGTTTTCCTTCTAACAGTCAGGCCTCTCTGCTGTAGGACTGATGGTGGTCCACTCCAGACCCTACTTGCCTGGGGATCACCTGTGGCAGCTGCAGAACAGTAAGGGTTCCTGCCAGTTTCTTCTTCTGTTATCTTTGCCCCAGAAGGATACCCACCAGATGTCAGCCTGAGCTCTCCTTTGTGAGGTGTCTCTTTGGATGTATGGGGGTCAGGGAGCTGCTTGAGGAGACAGATTGGCTCTTATAGGAGCTCAAGTGCTCAGCTGTGAGCTCCATTGTTCCATTCAGAGCTGCTGGGCAGGTAGGTTTAAATCGGCTGCAGCAGAGCTCATAGTCATCTTTTTTCCCAGGTGCTCTGTCCTGGGAAGGTCAGGCTTTATTTGTAAGTTCCTGATGTGTTGCTGCCTTTTTTCAGAGATGCCCTGCCCAGCTAGGAGGTAACCTAGTCTCAGTCTGCCAGCAGAGGCATTGCTGAGCTGCCACAGGCTCTGCCCAGCTGCTGTGTAAACTTCCTTGTGGTTTTGTTTATAGAGATATAGTTAGAACTGCCTCAGTAATGGCAGACTGCCTCAGTAGTAGTGGACTGCCTCTGTAATGGTGGACGCCCTTCCCCCTACAGAGCTGGACCGTCCCAGGTCCAGCTGTGCTTGCTGTAAAACTCAATCCAGAGCATTTCAGATTGCTGGTCTTTGTGGGGGTGGGACCCATTGAGTCAGATCACCTGGCTCCCTGTTTCAGCCCCCTTTTTTTCAGTTGAATAGGTGGCTCCGTCTCCCAGGCATTGTAGGTACCAGTTGAAATGGCTGCCCAGATGTGTGTGAGTTTTTGTGCGGAGACCTGCTGCGCTGGCTGAAACAGCTGTGCTGGAAACTCGTGGTGCTTTTCAGCCTGGGAATCTCCTGGTCTGTGGGCAGTAATAACTCGTTTGGAAATGTGGTGATCACTCACCCTCTGCATTGTTCTCACTGGGAACTGCACTCCAGAGCTGTTCCTATTCAGCCATCTTGGATCTACCTCAATACTAGTTAATTTTTTCTCTTGGACAAAGTCAGATTTTGTTCACTCCATCTGTCTTTAATTGCTTGCCTATGTTCAGATCAACCAAAGGTATTTTGTTGAATGCCTATTATTTATTCCTTAATTCATTTAAAAAATGAATTTATGAGCAGAAGAAAAATTTTTGAATATGAGGTATGGGTTGATCCACATTGGTAGTTTGTAGGAAAAATTTCTTTTTTGTTTTTTTTCTTGAGACAGAGTCTCGCTCTGTTGCCCTGGCTGGAGTGCACTGGTGCAATGTTGGCTCATTGCAACCTCTGCCTCCCGGGTTCAAGCAATTCTCCTGCCTTAGCCTCCTGAGTAGCTAGTATTATAGGCACATGCCACCACACCTGCCTGATTTTTCTATTTTTAGTAGAGATGGCGTTTCACCGTATTGGTCAGGCTGGTCTTGAATTCCTGACCTCAGGTAATCCACCTGCCTTGGCCCCCCAAAGTGCTGGGATTACAGGTATGAGCAGCCTTGCCAGGCCTGTAGGATAAATTTCAAGTGGAGAAACAAATGAATATTTACCAAAATTCAGAAAGCCCTCTAACCTGAATATTGCATAATACATATGGTCATGGTATACAAATAAAAAGAAACCCACTATCAAACATTCATTATACTGTGAGTCCCAAAACACAACATCAATAATTTAGGACATTTTTACAAAGTAAAATCATATTAGGTGTTAGATGTAATATTACACACTCTTATTTCCAATCCATTACAGAAGAATGTCTTAAATATTTATAAAGAGAATATTTTACTTGTTCAAAACTGTTTTTATTTTCTGACCTCATTAAAAAAATTATTTCTCAAGCATATATTTTCTGCTAGTTGTATGTTGAGACTTGTGTTAGGAACTAGCAGTATAAGAAAGCATAAAATATATTTCCTTCAGGAGCACATTAGCCGGTGAAGGGAGACGAACATGCAGACAGAAAACAATACACATTTTCCTTATGTTTTTAGACTTTGGGATAGTCAGTAGCGTACTGTATTCTTTTTAAGATTAAACACCAAAGCACTTGCTTCAAATTTAGCAGAGCTAAGGAATCATCTGAAAATTTGTTTGGAGATTAAAGAAAAACTTACTAAGTATATTATTTGAAAATGTAACCCGCATTCTATTTCAAAATAAGTTTGTCCCATGCTTCCTAACTTTTCTGGCTTGCTATGAAATGTGGGAAGTGCTCTGATGGGGTAGTGATTCTGACCAGAGACATGTTGGAAGGCACTTGCTGATCTTGTACTAGGGCTTGAAGAATCTGCAGGGGATCAGGTGCTTTAGTAACAGTGAGGAAGAAGATTTGAGTCAGAGGGAACAGCATGTGCAAAGGCACAGGAGCATAGTATAGAGTGACAAAGATTCTTTGCTTGACTAAACATTAGGCAGGCATCTGAAGCTTCTCCTAGGCCCCTTGTGAAATCCAGGTTTAACAAGAACTCTGCTAAGTCAGTGTAGCAAGGACTTCCTCATTCTCGATATCTGATCAGATTCCTCATCTGCAACCCTCCCCCAGGTGATATCTGATGACCCTTTCCTGAAGGAAACATCCTGTGAGATCAGGTTAGCCAGAATTTCCCTTACCCCTGATGTTTCCTTCTAATAATTTCCCATCCACTGACCCCCGAAGTGCTATCAATGCCCACCTGTTCATGCTGTATTCGAAGCTGAGCCCGATCTCTCTCCCTCACTGCAAAATTCCATTGTAGTGGTCCCTATACCTATTGCAGCAGTGCTGAATAAATCCACCTTACTGTGCTGTAATAAGTGCAATTCAATAATTTTTCTTTAACAATATGAGAAATGAGAAGTATTAGATCACTGAGACTGGAACATAGGGAGCATGAGAAGAGGAAGGAGGTTGGGTAAAGCTAGTTCAGAAAGCATCCTGTATACCAGGGTAAGAACTGTGGACACTTCCTGGAGTCCAAAAGGAGTCAATGAGGCTTTAAAGCGAGGGACTAATCTTATCTATATTTTAAAAGAAGAGACCTCTCTGGCAGAAGTGTGGAAGACTGAGTAGAATGGGATGGTACAGGCAGGGAGACCACTCTAGTAGGCAAGAAATAATAATGCAGGTAGGTGTGAAGATAAAGAGAGGGGAGCAAATTTGAAAAGTAACAGGAATGTATGTGGTTATCACTGCCCACCCCCACCTTCCAATCTCTCAACAAA
Source organism: Alouatta palliata (assembly GCA_004027835.1). NCBI lineage: Eukaryota > Metazoa > Chordata > Mammalia > Primates > Atelidae > Alouatta > Alouatta palliata. The sequence continues at coordinate 101,178 of PVKV010002924.1, forward strand.
CATGGCCCCGCAGAGTCAAGGTGAAGATGATGGAAATTAGGAAGTAGTGATTAGACATGGAGCCTTCTGGTGCCAAGTTAATGGATGAAGGCTTTGTAATGCAACCCAGGATCTTTATCATAATATTCAAGTAAGGGGAGAGTTGGGTTTGAGAGGCAGTGGTGGGAGGTGGGGTGAATATCATTCACAGACTGGATGCAAGATGCTGGAGGTGATTTACTACAGCCTTCTTGATAAGTCTGATTAACTTTTTATATTGCAAGACAAAGATCAATTTATAATTCCCTCTGTATTCTACTCTTGGTTCCAGAAGCTTCTCCCAGATTGCCACCTGACTTGTTTTCTCATTTTCTTCAGGTCCCTGCTGATGATGGGGAGGAAGAATTACTGGTGAAAATGAGATGTTTGAAAAAATTAATTCAAATTGCTCTTTTGTCTAGTGTTTTGGGAAACAAGGAAGAAGGAATGAAATATCTATTTTAAAATTTTATTATTTCTGTTATTGCACATTCAAAATTCACTATATTCCATGTATTATTTAAAGATCTAATTTTTTATTGGATACAGAATATCTACAATGTGATAACTATAAAACATCTGTAAAACTTAAATAACAGTACCATGATACCCATATATTCAATATCTAGTTTAAGCATAGGCTATTATTACTATAACTTCGAAGCCAACTCTATGTACCTCCTTGATTCCTTCCCTCTCCCTCCTTCCCAGAGATAACCATTATCTTGAATTTTATATTTCATTCCTATATTTTTCTTTAAGATTTTGAAGAAAAGCAATCTCTAATAATATGCTGCTTAGTTTTCTGTATTTTTGAACTTTATGTAAATTGAATTATACTGAATCTAGTCTTCTGTGGCTTGGTTTTGTTGCTCACATTATGCTTTTGAAATTCAGCCAAGTTCATTCATTTTCACTGTTGCATTGTATTCCTTTTAAGAAATAAGACACACACAGAAATATAAATACTGCATATGCTGGTTAATACTGAGTGTCAACTTGATTGGATTGCAGGATGCAAAGTACTGATCCTGGGTGTGTCTGAGAGGGTGCTGTCAAAGGAGATTAACATTTGAGTCAGTGGGCTGGGAAAGGCAGACCCACCCTTAATGTGCGTGGACATCATCTAATCAGCTGCCAGCACAGGTAGAATGTAAAGCAGGCAGAAAAATGTGAAAAGACTAGACTGACCTAGCCTCCCAGTCTACATCCTTCTTCTGTGCTGGATGCTTCCTGCCCTTGAACATTGGACTCCAAGTTCTTCAGTTTTGGAACTCAGGCTGGC